>CAUYON010150155.1:0-11248 GCA_963573935.1 Arctocebus calabarensis
CTTCCAAAAAGGTTGTATTAGTTTGCAGTCCCATAAGCAGTGTAAAAGAGTTCCTTTCTCCCCACATCTGTGCCAGCATCTGCAATCTTGAGATTTTGTGATATAGGCCATTCTCACTGGAGTTAGATGGTATCTCAGGGTGGTTTTAATTTGCATTTCTCTAATAATTAAGAATGATGAGCATTTTTTCAAGTGTTTATTGACCATTTATTTGTCTGTCATCTTTAGAGAAAAATCTATTCATCTCTTTCCCCCATTGATGTATAGAATTGTTGGTTTTTTTCTTGTAGATTAATTGAAGTTCTGTATAGATCCTGGATATTAAACTTGTGTCAGATTCAAAATGTGCAAATATCCTTTCCCACATAAGTATGATTCTTTTAACATGGATATGTTTAATTTTTGATCAGTCCATTTTGAAATTTGCTTATTCACCAAGAAAACAATTATGGCATCTGAGTTGCTTTCCCAAGTGAATATTTTGTGATGGTCTTCTTAGCTTGTTTGGATCTCTTACTGATGGGAGACATCTGGAGTGGGATGAGACCCAGGGATCTTATTTATAGTCTCGAACTGGGACTTGATAATTTAAAAGAAGAAGTAGTTACAGAGCCCAGGTTTTTTCAGCTTGAGTAGCATTGTTTCCTACTTTAAAGTTGTGTCTCCTGCCCATTAGGCTGCTACTTGATTGGATTTGGTATTTCTTTAATTCTAAAATATCAGGCGGTGCCTGTGGCTCAGCGAGTAGGGCTCCGGCCCCATATACCAAGGGTAGCGCGTTCAAACCGGGCCCCGGCTGAACTGCAAAACAAAACAAAACAACAACAAAAAAAATAGCGGGGCGTTGTGGCGGGTGCCTGTAGTCCCAGCTACTCAGTCCCAGCGATTCTCTTGCCTCAGCCCAGGAGTTGGTTGCTGTGAGCTGTGTGACGCCATGGCACTCTACCAAGGGCCATAGACTGAGACTCTGTCTCTACAAAAAAAAAAAGAAAAAAAAAATTTGGCTCGGCGTCTGTGGCTCAGCGGGCTAAGGCGCCAGCCATGTAAACCTGAGCTGGTGGGGTTCGAATCCAGCCTGGGCCTGCCAACCAACAATGACGGCTGCAACCCAAACAAAAATAGCTGGACGTTGTGGCGGGCTCCTATAGTCCCAGCTACTTGGGAGGCAGAGGCAGGAGACTCGCTTGAGCCCAGGAATTGGAGGTTGCTGTGAGCTGCAATGCCACGATACTCTACCCAGGGCGACAGCTTGAGGCTATGTCTCCAAAAAAAAAAAAAAAATTCTAAAATATCAAAATGTACCCCTCAAGGCCAAATCTGACCCCGAGACTTTTAAATTTGCCCAATAATTTGTCCAAATCTCTGTATTCTTTTCATTTTCTTTTATTTATTTAATTTATTATTATTATTTTTGAGATAGACTCTCACTTTGTTACCCTTGGTAGAGTGCTGTGGCATCACAGCTCACAGCAACCTCAAATTCTTGGGCTCAAGCAATTCTCTTGCCTTAGCCTCCCAAGTAGCTGGGACTACAGGCGCCTGCCACAACACCTGGCTTTTTTTTTTTTTTTAAGAGACAAGGAGGAGATCTTGTTCTGGCTCAGGCTGATCTCGCTCGAACTTGTGAGCTCTGACAATCCACCTGCCTCAGCTTCCCAGAGTGCTAGGATTACAGGTGTATTTGTTATTTTTGAGATAGACCCTCTGTCACCCTGGGTAGAGTGCTGTGGCATCATAGTTCACAGCAACTTCAAACTCCTGAGCTCAAGCAATCTACCCGGCTCTGTCTCCCAAAGTGCTAGGATTATAGGTGTGAGCCACCATGCTGGCTCTTTTCATATTCTTGCCTCTTAGGAACTTGACTCTTAATACCTTTATAGGATATTGATTAAATTCTGCGTACCTCTCCTGACTTTTGTCTTTGAAGGTTATTCTGCCTACCTAAGTTTTCAAGGAGAAAGGAAGTCAGAAGAAAAGGCTAATCAGGAAAAGATGATGTTGACTTTCTTTAATCTCCTTTTCCATCCCTGGAAAATCTTTCTACCTTATTTGTATCTTGTTTGTGGGTCATTATGAATGTTATGAGATACACAAAAATCAAGAAACATAAAATCCTCTGTGTGGAAGGAAATAAATGAAACAAATGAAGCCCTTTCAGCAACTGATAAACCAAGTGAGTTGAAATTTGCAGGGTGTGGGCGGTGCCTGTGGCTCAAAGGAGTAGGGCACCAACCTCATATACTGGAGGTGGCAGGTTCAAACCCAGCCAAACACCCCCCCCCCAAAAAAAAAAAAAAGAAAAGAAAGAAAGAAATTTGCAGGGTGAATCAGAAAGGACTCTGATTGGAAGTCAGATAATGGACCATAACATAGTCTGTCTTACAACTTTCACAGCGACTCAAGTGTTGCTGCCCAGCCAAGTTGATCTGCCCGCTGCCCAAAAGAAAGTCAATATCCAGAGACGGCAGGGTTTATAGCAGAGAAAGTTTATCCTGCAAAGTGTTAAGCAGGGAGACGAGAGAAATCTGCCTCCCTGAGAAATGAGGAGATCTTGAAAGGCAGTTTGGCAGGCAGAGGATTAGGTAATCAGGGTCTGCTAAATGTCTGGGCAGAACCATCAGTCCTTTCGATATGGGCCACTGTCTGGGTGGGTCCGCAGATCCACTGGAATGCATTTCCTTGTTGGGGGGTCCAAGACCAGTTGAGTCAGTTATTTGATCTGAGTGTGTCAGTCTATCCACTGGAATGCAGGACCTGGGAGATATCTCAAAAACTACCCCTAGGTTCTAAACAGGTGTTTTTTTGGGTTTTTTTTTTGAGACAGAGTCTCACTATGTCACCCTCGGTAGAGTGCTGAGGTCACAGCTCACAGCAACCACCAACTCTTTGGCTTAAGCGATTCTTTTGCCTTAGCCTCCCAAGTAGCTGGGACTACAGGTGCCCGCCACAATGCCCGGCTATTTTTTTTTTTTTTTGACACAGAGCCTCAAACTGTCACCCTGGATAGAGTGCCGTGGCTTCACAGCTCACAGCAACCTCCAATTCCTGGGCTCAAGCGAGTCTCCTGTCTCCGCCTCCCAAGTAGCTGGGACTATAGGCGCCCACCACGACGCCTAGCCATTTTTTGGTTGCAGCCGACATTGTTTTTTGGCGGCCCGGGCTGGATTCAAACCTGCCAGCTCAGGTGTATGTGGCTGACACCTTAGCTGCTTGAGCCACAGGCGCTGAGCCCAAGTGATGTTTTCTATGGAGAAAAGTTAAGAATCTTTATAACTACCAGCTGTGCCCTCTAGAGTAGCAATTATGGAGAAACAAACAAAGGGATGGTGACTAACTGTTATCAAGCAAATGAGGGGACAGTGGTTATTACCATTATTTCAGGTAAGCTCCTTCTGGGAGTTTTGAGGCCTTTATTCTATTAGTTCTCACCTTCTTCATCAATTGTAAGGGTGGTTTCAAAAACACAGCTCTGATAGTGAGGTCAGGAGATCTAGAAAGAGCACTTTGCCCGGGATTGATTAGGGCCCAGCCTTTCCTCACTTCCAGCCTCATCCTCCCCACTCCAGGGCCAGGCCCTAATGGCTCTGTGCCCCGTGTGTTCCTGCTTCCTCCTTGGCCACGTTCCCTCTGTGGGCTTTGGTTTCAAAGTCTGGGGCCTAGCCCTCAGGGCACTCAGAAAATGCTTGCCAGATGGCTGAAGGCACCAGCGGCCATCCTTGGGTGCAGTAGTCCCTTAGGCTTTCTTTGGCCACACCTCTCCTGCCAGGCTCCTCCCTCCTCCCTGGTGGGTTCCCCACCCCCAGTGCTTCTGGTGCCTCTTGGAACACCCTTCCCTCATTTTTCCTATTTATAGCATGGAGCATTACTGTTCTCAGCTCAGGCTTACCATGTGGAGGACAGAGCCTTGGCCCCAACTGCAGCGATGCCTCATCTGGGAAGGCAGGAGCTGTGCCCTTCCCACCACATTCCTACTCCACACCCTGGAGGTGGTGGACAACCCTCCATCCCAGGAAATCCCTGAAGGCCTGTCCCCCGCCCCTTGCCTGTTTGCCCCTGGCCAACATGTCCTGTTCTGTTTCCAGGGACGGGAACAGGATGTGAGTAGAATCATCCAAGCCTTAAGTGAGTGCCTTGCTGCCCTTCCTCGGCAGCAGCTCCGGAATGTCAAGGGCATCGGAGTGTCAGGACAGATGCACGGAGTCATGTTTTGGAAAACAGGCCAAGGTATGCGGGGCTTAGGGGATTGATCTTGTACTGGTGACTGTCACTTATGGAGCTAGGGAAGTGCTGCGGAGGGCTTTCTACAGAGTCTGATTACCCCACAGTGGGAATAGGGTCTTGCTCCTTGGAATGACACAGGGCCAGCTGCCTCCTATGTTTTGTGTACATCCCATCCTATACAGGTTGGTAATGAATGAGTGAACCACCTACTCACATATCAGCAGCACATTGTCTGTGAACAGGCAGAGGGAGGGGAATAAGGCAACTTTTTTTTGTTCTATAGGATTTAGCAGGAAGTACTTTCTGTAGCTTTCTCCTTATTTGTGTCAGTCTCAGAACATTGGTGGTGACAACCACAAGATTAGCTGTAGCTGTAGGAAGTGCCAGGGCATAGAGGGAACCCTTTTGAATTGGGCCATGCTTTCTGTTTTTTACACAATCACAGATATTTGTGATCTTTAAAATCTCAGGCATATCCTTTTATGGGCTCAGTTGGGATGCACTGTTTAGTCAGTTGTCTTATGAAGATCTGTCACCATGGCAGACCAGAGATGGGTGACATATTCTGTTTGGCCCTCAAGAGGAGAACTAAACTATTAAGACAACAAGCACTTCACCTGTCCGGTGCCCAGCTAAGGACATTACCTGCATGTTCTCATCAAAATGTCCCCCGACAACCTTATGACATAGTTTACACTAGAGTCATAGACATATGACAACCTTATGCCATAGTTTACACTAGAGTCATAGACATATGTCTAGTAAACTAGACATAGATTACTCTAGTGTAAACTGTGCACCATTGTGCAGATGAGAAGCTGAAATTCAGAAAGATTATTATAATATGCTCAGGGTCATATTTCAGCAAGTGGCAACTCTAGCTTTTGAACTCAGCTCTATCTGACTTCAGACACTGAGCACAAGAGCTGTAGGAGGGCACAGAGGCTCAGTGTAGGGAGGGGCTTCCCAATAGAATGCCCAAGGAAGATGAGGCTCCTATGGGAGCTGTAAGTTCTCCATCATGGTTGGCATTCAAATGTTTTTTTTTTGATATAGATTCTCACACTGTTGCCCTTGGTAGAGTGCTGTGGTGTCATCATAGCTCACAGCCACCTTAAACTCTTGGGCTCAAGCAATCCTCTTGTTTCAGCTTTGGATTGCCCTGGGACTAGAAGCACCTGCCACAATGCCCAGCTACTTTTTCTATTTTTAGCAGAGATGGGGTCTTATTCTTGCTCAGGCTGGCTTCAAACTTCTAAGCTCAAGCGATCTGCCTGCCCTGGCCTCCCAGAGAGCTAAGATTATAGGCATGAGCAATTACCATGCCTGGCCAAAAATTTGTATCTATCTATTTATTTATTTTTTAGAGACAGAGTCTCACATTATCACTCTCGATAGAGTGCTATGGTGTCACAGCTCACAGCAACTTCCAACTCCTGGGCTCAGGCAATTCTCTTGCCTCAGCCTCCTGAGTAGCTGGGACTATAGGTGCCTGCCAAAACGCCCGGCTATTTTTTTGTTGCAGTTTGGCTGGGACTGGGTTCGAACCTGCCATTCTTGGTATATGGGGCCAGTGCCCTACTCAATTGACTCACAGGTACTGCCCTATTTATTTATCTTATTTAAATTCTTTTTTTCTTTTTGAGACAGTCTCACTTTGTCAACCTTGGTTGAGTGCTGTGGCATCATAACTCACAGTAACCTCAAATTCTTGGGCTCAAGTGATTTTCTTGTGTTATCCTCCAGAGAACTGGGATTCCAGGTACCGATCATGGTGCCTGCCCTATTTTTAGAGATAGGGTCTTGCTTTTGCTCAGGCTGATCTCAAACACCTGACCTCAAACAATCCACCCACTTCAGCCTCCCAGATTGCTAGGATTATAGGCATGAGCCACTGCACCTGTCCTAAGAAAATTTTTTTAATTATAAAAAATTTTGTATAGTCATACAAAAATAGGAAGAATAGTGCTGTGAACTGATACATACCCATCACCCGGAGTCAATAGAAATGTATTTGCTGCAGATGATGCATGGCTACTCTTGAGTGTGTGTAGTTAAGAGGATCTAACATTGGAGAGTGAGTGATTCGGAGTCCCCTGGGCTCAGTGTGAGGTGACCTGCCTCCCAGCAGGACTGGTGTCTTGTGCTGCATCCTTTGATCACTCCCAGGACAGGGCTGGGTGGAATTTAATGCAGGCTCTCCCTCCCCCCCCCTCCCCTCCCTCCCCTCCTCCTGTCCACCGCGGGAGTGCTTGACTCCAGGCAGTAGCAGGAGGGGAGGTGATTAGGGTGTGACCTCTCGGGGAGTCTAGGTTGTAAAAGCTTTTTAAACTCCTTAATTTTGCATTAACAAGAATAAATGTCCTCTTAATACTAAAACCCTTCCCTGAGAGGACAGCAGAGATCTAATGATTGTGGTCCGGTCACAAACCTTCCTTTCTGCCAGTCTCCTGGACTTTGTAACAACCACACAAACCATCAGCTGCATTGTTGGAAAGAGCTCCTTAATATTTCATTGAGCCAGCCCACATGCCTTCTGGGCCTGTTTTCAGTTTCTGGGAAGGAGGAAAGCCACCATTGGGTGATGATGATACCTGCTTAGTGGAGTTGAGTGAAATCGTATTTGGGATCAAATCTTGCTGCTTTTAGCGGTAGCCTTAATTTAGTTGGTTTCAGTTCCTGCAGCATATAAGGCCCTGTGCTGGGCCCTGTGGGAGACATAGAAATGAGGGAAGGCAGCCTCTGGCTTCCAGAACACAGTCAACCCAGATGGGCAACTGAGCAGAGAGCTAAGTGCTTCAGGGAGGGCGCAGGCGGGCAAGTTGGAAGGGAGAAGAGGGAGGGATTGATTAGTCTCTTCTGAAAGGCCTGTGGTTATGCCAGTTTCCAGACTTTATTTTCAGGCTCAGTAGAAGCGGGAGAGAAATGAAGATCATAAAATGAAGCTAAAAGGCAGACAGCAGACTGGGAGAAAATATTTGGCAGTGTAGACAAAGAACAGGTTGGTACCTATAAAGAACCAATAACTAAGAAAGGACAAAGGGTCCTGTGGAAAAAGGATAACAGTAGGCTATTTATTCCTAGAAGGGGAGATAGGAATGGCTAATAAATATGTGCAAAGATACTCAATATCATTAGTAATTAGGGAAGTTCAGATGAAAACAATGAAACATCATTTTTCATCCATTGAAGTGGGAGAAATCAAAAGGTTTGGTAATGTCAAGAGTTGGCAAACTACTTCCAAACTGAGAGACTTAAAGCAACAACCATTTTATTGTATCTTGTGTTTTTTTTTTTTTTTTTTTTGTGAGGAGGTCAAGAATTGGGCTAGCTAATTCTTCTTTTATATGGAGTTGATGGAAGTTATTTGTTGGTGTTCATCTGGTGGACAGTAGAGTCAGGGAGGTTCAAGATGGCGTTGCTCAATGCCTGGTGCTTCAGTAGGGAGTCTAGGCTTACTTGGAAATGGCCTCCTGGACACCTTCATGTCCTCTTTCCACATAGTCTCTTTAGCACAGTGGAATTGGACTTCTTACCTGGTGGTTGGTTTCCCCCAGAGTCAGTGCTCTGAGAGGCTTGGTGGCGTCCCACGATGTCACTACCTCCACCTTCTCTTGGTCAAGCAAGTCACCACTACGAGCCCATGTTCAAAGAAAGATGATTTAGACTCCTCCTCTTAATGGGAGGAGTAGCAAACAATTTGTGGCAATCAACCACAAATAGTGTTTTTAAATATTAAAGTAAAGGATCATAGAATCTAGAATTTATAGCTGATTAAACTATCATTCAGAGATGAGAGCATGAAGTATTCAGGGCACATAGGCCTTCAGACCCTTTGCCACAGAAAGGCCTACACTGGAAATAGTTTTGGATGAAATATTTAAATAGGCTTGGCGCCTGTAGCACAGTGCTTATGGCACCAGCCACATACACTGAGGCTAGCAGTTTGACGGCAGGCTTGAACTGGACTGGGCCAGCTAAACAACAGCGACAACTGCAACAAAAAAATAGCAGGGCATTGTGGCAGGCGCCGGTAGTCCCAGCTACCAGGGAGGCTGAGGCAAGAGAATCACTTAAGCCCAAGAATTTGAGATTGCTGTGAGCAGTGATGCCATGGCACTTCTACCAAGGGCGACATAGTGAGACTCTAAAAAAAAAAAAAAAGGCTCGGCGCCTGTGACTCAATGGGCTAATGTGCCAGCCACGTACATATGAGCTGGCAGGTTCAAATCCAGCCCGGGCCTGCCAAATAAACAATGATGGCTGCAACCAAAAAGTTGCCGGGCATTGTGGAGGGCACCTGTAATCCCAGCTACTTGAGAGGCGGAACAGGAGACTCGCTTGAGCCCAGGAATTGGAGGTTGCTGAAGATTTGATATACAATGTGGAATGCTTAAATCTAACTAAAATCTAACTAGTTAACATAGCTATCACCTCACTTACTATTTTTTTTTTTTTTTTTTTTTTGAGACAGAGCCTTAAGCTGTCACTCTGGGTAGAGTGCCATGGTGTCCCAGCTCACAACAACCTCCAACTCCTGGGCTCAAATGATTCTCCTGCCTCAGCCTCCCAAATAGCTGGGACTACAGGTGCCCGCCACAACGCCTGGCGATTTTTTTGGGGGGATGAGTTGCAGCTATCATTGTTGTCTAGTGGGCCTGGATTGGATTCAAACCCGCCAGCTCAGGTGTATGTGACTGGTGCCTTAGCCTCTTAAGCCACAGGTGCTAAGCCACAGGCGCTGAACCACAATTCAACCTTTTTTTTTTTTTTTTTGGTATAGTCAGAGTCTCACTTTATTGCCCTCGGTACAGTGCCATGGTATCACACAGCTCACAGCAACCTCCAACTCCTGGGCTTAGGCAATTCTCTTGCCTCAGCCTCCCGAGTAGCTGGGACCACAGGCGCCTGCCACAACGCCCAGCTATTTTTTCTGTTTTGTAGTTCTGCCGAGGCTGGGTTTGAACCCGCTACCTTCGGTATATGGGGCCGGCGTCCTACTTGATGAGCCACAGGCGCCGCCCTGATTCAACCATTTTTAAGTGTACAGTTCAGTGGCAGTAAGCAGATTCACACTGTTGAGCAACCATCACCACCATCCATTGCCAGAACTTTTTCATCATCCCACACTGACGCTCTGGGCCCATTAAGGAATAGTTTCCAATTGCCTCCTCATTCTCCATGTCCAGTCCCTGGTAACCTCTACTCTACTTTCAGTCTCTATAAGTTCATTTATTCCATAAACTTCATTTAGTAGAACCATGAGGTATTGTCCTTTTGTGTCTGGCTTATTATACTTAACATAATGTTTTTAAGGTTCATTCATGTTGTAGCATATATCTGAATGTCCTTTTTTTTTTTTTTGAGATGAAGTCTCACTTTATCACTCTTGGTAGAGTGCTGTGACATTATAGCTCACAGCAATGTCAAACTCTTGGGCTCAAGTGATTCTCTTGCTCAGTCTCCTGAGTATCTGGGACTATAGGTGCCTATCATAACACCTATTTTGAGAGATGGGGGTCTTGGTCTTGCTCAGGTTGGTCTTGAACTCTTGAACTTAAGCAATCCACCTGCCTCAGCCTATCAGACTGCAAGGATTATAGGTGTGAGCCACTGTACCTGGCCTATACTCGGCTATTTCTTAGAGACAGGGTCTTGCTCTTGCATAGGCTGGTCTTGAACTCTTTTTTTTTTTTTTTTTTCTTTTTTTGAGACAGTGTCTCAAGCTGTCACCCTGGGTAGAGTGCAATGACATCATAGCTCACAGCAACCTCCAATTTGGGCTCAAGAGATCCTCTTGCCTCAGTTTTTTTATTTCTAGCAGAGATGGGGGGCTTACTTTTGTTCAGGTTGGTCTCGAACTCATGAGCTAGAGCTCTCCACCCCCCTCGGCCTCCCAGAGTGCTAGGATTACAGGTGTGAGCCACCACTCCCGGCTGGTCTTGAACTCCTGAACTAGAGGATCTACCTGCTTTGGCTTCCCAGAGTTGTCCTTTCTTTTTTTTTGAGACAGAGTCTCACTGTGTCACCTTGGGTAGAATGCCGTGGCATCACAGCTCACAGCAACCTCAAACTCTTGGGCTTAAGCAATTCTCTTGCCTCAGCCTCCCAGGTAGCTGGGACTATAGGCGCCTGCCGCAATGCCCATCTATTTTTGTTGTTGCAGTTGTCATTGTTATTTTAGCTGGTGCAGGCCAGGTTTGAAACTCCCATCCTCGGTATATGTGGCCAGCATCCTACCCACTGAGCTATGGGTGCCTCCTGTCCTTTCTTTTTTAAGATTAATATTCCATGGTATGCATATATTATATTTTGTTTAGCTATTTATCCAGTGATGGACACTTGCACTGTTTCCACCTGCTAGCTTTGTGAATATTGCTGCTAAGAACAAAGGCACTATTTGTCAGGCCTCAGTTTTTCATTCTTTTGAGTCAATACCCAGAAATACACATTTCCTTTCAAATGGAAGTGATTTTGAAGGTATCTTGCCTCAGTTTGTAAAAACTGTAGTTTTGGCTTGGCGCCTGTAGCACAGTGGTTATGGTGTCAGCCACATACACCAAGGCTGGTAGGTTCGAACCTGGCCTGGCCAGCTAAACAACAAAGACAACTGCAAAAAAAAATAGCTGGGTGTTGTGGCAGGTACTGTAGTACCAGCTACTTGGGAGGCTGAGACAAGAGTATCACTTAAGCCCAAGAATTTGAGGTTGCCAAGAGTTTGAGGTTTCTGTGAGCTGTGACACCAGGGCACTCTACTGAGGGCGACATAGTGAGACTGTCTCAAAAAGCAAAAACCAAAAACTGCCGCCTCAGCTCAGCGCCTGTGGCTCAACGGGCTAAGGCGCCAGCCACATACACCTGAGCTGGCAGGTTCGAATCCAGCCCAAACAACAATGATGGCTGCAACCAAAAAATTACCCGGTGTTGTGGCAGGCACCTGTAGTCCCAGCTACTTGTGAGGCAGAGGCAGGAGACTCGCTTGAGCCCAGGAATTGGAGGTTGCTGTGAGCTGTGATGCCACAGCACT
>CAUYON010150157.1:0-26162 GCA_963573935.1 Arctocebus calabarensis
TTCATATAGTAAACGAGAAAATATCATGAATGGTATGTCAATCAGGTTGATAAAATATCTCAGATTGCATGTGAAGCCCCCACACTGTACCCCATGGTTGAACTAATGTACACAACTATGATTCAATTAAAAAAAAAAAACAAAAAAACCCTGCACTCCTGCCCAAGTTCTCCCAAGGCAGTTCAACCGAGTGCCAAGTCCAAAAGAAACCCAAACAGCTCACAGGCAAGGCCTTTGCAGCCTGCAGTCCCACTGTTGCCCCACCCACAGCCGTGGACAGGATCAGACCAAATGAACAGATGCAACCACTTGCCCAATCTCTGCTGCTTTTGCCTTTCTCAGGGTGTCCAGAAGCCTCACGCTGTCTCCCTGTGTCCCTAAAGGGAAATTTCTGGGCAGATCCCGCCTGCCAGAGATGCCTGAAGTCCTCTCTCCCCGGTCTCACTGTGCCCAGTCACCATTTCTTTTATTTATTTATTTGTTTTTATTAAATCATTTGTACATAGATCATAAATACGTTTATGTTATTAGGGGATTCAGTATGTTAATTGTTTGTACAAATTGGAGTGCTTACATCCTACTAATCAACATAGCCTTCACCTCATTTACCAACTACAGCATTAAGACAATTGTGTTTGGGGGGGATGGGTGGAGAGAGGGTAAATGGTGGGATCATACTTATGGTGTATCTTAGAAGGGCACAGGTGAAACTTACTAAATGCAGAATACAAGTGTTTTCATACAATATCCAAGAAAATCCCATGAAGGTTATGTTGAACAGTTGAATGAAAATATTTCAGATTATATATGAAGTCAGCACATTGTACCCCATGATTGCACTAATGTACACAGCTATGATTTAATAAAAAAAAATTAAAAAAAAAAGACACTTGTGTTCTACACCTGATAGATCCAACTTGTACTTGTAATATGCTCCATAGGTGTGGTCCCCCTACTAACCCTCCCTATATTAACCCACCCCCTCCCTTCCCCTCTCCTTCCCCTTCCCCCCTTCATCCTAGGCCATAGTTGTGTTTCATTTTTCATATACAAGTGTGAATAATTATAAGCTGGTTTCACAGTAGTGCTGAGTACATTGGATATATATTTTTTCCATTCTTGAGATACTTTAATGAGAAGAATATTTCCCAGCTCCATCCATGTAAAAATAAAAGAGGTAAAGTCTCCATTTTTTTAATGCTGCATAGTATTCCATGGTATACATATACCACAATTTATTAATCCATTCATGGGTCGATGGGCACTTGGGCTTTTTCTGACTTGGCAATTATGAATTGAGCTGCAATGAACAATATGGTGCAAATATCTTTATGCCAAATTATTTTTGGTCCTTTGGATATACACCTAGAAGAGGAATTGCAGGGTCAAAGGGCAGGTCTACATTTAGATCCCTGAGTATTCTCCAAACTTCCTTCCAAAAGGAACATACTAGCTTGCATTCCCACCAGCAGTGCAGAAGTGTTCCCTTTTCTCCACATCCACACTAACATCTGTAGTTTGGGTATTTTGTGATGTGGGCTACTCTTACTGGAGTTAGATAGTATCTCAGAGTGGTTTTGGTTTGCATTTCTCTGATGATTAAAGATGATGAGCATTTTTTCATGTGTCTGTAGACCATGCGCCTGTCTTCTTCAGAGAATCTTCTGTTCATGTCTCTTGCCCACAGTGAAATGGGATCACTTGTTTTTTTCTTAGTAATAAGTTTGAATTCTCTGTGGATTCTGGTTATTAGACCTTTGTCAGAAATATAACTTGCAAAAATCCTCTCCCATTCTGAGGGCTATTTGCTTTACTTAGTGTGTTCTTGGCAGTGCAGAAACTTTTTAATTCGATCAGATCCCAATAATGTATTTTTGATGTTGCTTCAATTGCCCAGGGGGTCCTCCTCATAAAGTATTTTCCCAGGCCAATTTTTTCAAGCATTTCCCCTGCACTCTCTCTAAGAATTTTTATAGTTTCAGGCCTTAAGTTTACATTCTTTAACCAGTGAGAGTCAATTTTTTTTAGAGGAGAAAGGTGTGGGTCCAGTTTCAGTCTTCTACAAGTCGCCAGCCAATTCACCCAGCACCATTTGTTGAATAGGGAATCTTTCCCTCAATTTATATTTTTAATGAGCTTATCGAAGAATCAACATTGTTAAAATGTCTATACTACCTAAAGCAATTTACAGATTTAATGCGATCCCTATTAAAGCACCTCTGTCATATTTTAAAGACCTGGAAAAATTAGTACTTTGTTTTATATGGAACGAGAAAAAACCTCAAATAGCCAAGACATTACTCAGAAATAAAAACAAATCAGGAGGAATCATGCTTCTAGACTTCAGACTATACTATAAATTGATAGTGATCAAAACAGCATGGTGCTGGCACAAAAAATAGAGAAGTAGGTGAAGACCAAGAGGTTGTCCCAAACACTTACCGTCATTTCTGATCATTCTTTTTTCTTTCTCAGTTTGGATCATCTCAATTGATCTGTCCTCAAGTTTGCTAGTTCTTTCTTCTACTGCTAAAATCTGTTGAGATCCTCTAGTGAGTTTTTCATGCAAGTTGTTTGTTAAAATATAATTTCTAGATCTTTATTAACACTGTTTCTCTGATAAGACGTTGTTCTCACACTTCAGCTCTGTGCCCATCATTTCCTTTAGTTTTTGAAACACATTTAAAACAGCCCATTTAATGTCTTTGGCTAATCAGGCAGCATCTGGCACCCCCAAGAACAGTTTCTACTATTTTCCTGCACATAAGGCATACTTCTAGGTACTGGTGTATGTCTCAGAAATTTTTGTTGAGAACTAGATATTTTAAACAATGCAGTGTGTCAAGTCAGGAAGTCAGATTCCTCCTTCTCCTCAGGATCATTGTGGATGTGTTTGTTGCTATGTGGCTTTTCAAAACTAATTCTATGAAGTCTGTTTTCTTTGACATGTATGGATGCTGAAGTCTTCTTGCAGTTAGCTTAGTGATTCGGTAATGACTGGACAGGTTTCTTTAAACACTTGGAAATGGCCAGGTGCAGTGGCTCACACCTGTAATCCCAGCACTCTGGGAGGCCAAGGCAGATGGATTGCTTGAGCTCAGAAATTCCAAGACCAGCCTGAGCAGGAGCGAGACCCTATCTCTACTAAAAATAGAAAAACTAGCCTGGCGTTGTGGTGGGCACCTACAGTTACAGTCTAGCTACTTGGGAGGGTGAGGCAGGAGGATCACTTGAGTTTGAGGTTGTTGTGAGCTGTGATACCATGCACGCTATCCAGGGTGATAAAGTGAGACTCTGCCTCAAAGAAAAAAAGAAAGAATAAATAAATAAATAATCACCTAGAAATAGCAGTTCCCCATCTTTGCTTTTGGTTCTGCTGAGTGCTGAGGAGTTCCTCTAGCGGCAGACAGGCAGCAGGCAGCTCTTCCCCAGCCTTTACACCTTGCTGGGCACGCACAACCCCCAGCATGCACGGTCTGGGTGTGCAGCCCTCAGAACACACAGCCTGGGCATGCATAACTCCCAGTGCGCACAGCCCGCTGAGTGTTTGTGGCTGTCTGTCTGACCTCATTCCCAGGATAGTGGCGGAGTTTTACAAAGCCTCTCTGGGCATCTCATTTCCCAGCTTTCCCTTGGAAGCTTTGTGTTTAGCTTGAACTGTTATCACCTACCTCAGGCTGCTGGGATGGGAAACAGAGTCTACAAATGTCTGGGAAGAGAGTTTTCACTCCTGGGAGCTTTGAGTCAGATTAAGCAAAGACAGCTTTTTTAGTTGGTCCTCTGGGAGTTCCCAGGCTGGGCAGCTGTGACTGGGAATGGGGTTTTGAAGGCACTCCAGTGCCATCCTGCCCTCTCGGGTTTTCCAGTGCTCACAGGCTGCTCCTTTCTGAGCCAGGACAGAGCTTGAGAGGGCGGGAGTAGAGCCCATCAAGATGCCAACATGTTTGCTCTTCTTGCTGAGAACCAGCCTTTTAGGGGAAGAAACGCTCCCACCCAGATTCTTACCAGCCTTTCATTAATTTCCAGAGTTCTAAAAAGGTTAATTCTGATATTTTTGGATAGTTTTGTTATTGAGTTTATGGAGGAAAGAATTTTGAGGTGCTTGCTGTGCTATTTTCATGGTGTCTGGAGCTACTTCTTGAGATTTCTTGTCAGCTTGTGTCCGGACACTGTCTGGGGACACTTCACTCGGGTTGGATTCAGTGTGGCCTGGCTGTTTTTCACCATCTAGGTGTTTAGTCTGTTTCCACGTGGGAATTGAAGCTACCCCAAAACGGTGCTGCCATGGCCACGGTCATCTTCCCAGAATCAGTTGATCAATCGATCACTCACCTAGTCTGCATTTCTGTTTTGTCTAATATGAAAATGAATGCCTGTTTCCTCTGTTGTCCTGTTCTTCCTGAAAACACTTGTTAGATTCTCTGTGCTGAGAGAATGAAGCCACTCTTGGGTTCAGAGAGGCAGGTGACAGCTGAGGGTTAAGTTACAATAATGCAGCAGCCTCCAGGGCACGGCACCCAGACTTCCCTTGAAGGCTTGTCTCACCAGGTCTCATGGGGGCTGCCGCCAGCTGATTCCACATTCTTCATGTTACATTTTTCATGTGTAAAATGGGACTAATGCTTTCTGGATTACCAACACATTAATCACTTTCTTCCCATGTGTATCTTAAAATTTGATGTGAATATTGTATCATTTATAAATTGCACGCTTAATGACATTACCCCTTTATGTGAATTAGTATTGTATTAATGTATTTAGTTACAATTTTCATAAAATAATGATTAGGAGTAACAGTAATTATACTGTATAGGACAGTCTAATTTTTTAGGTAATTTTAACTTATGAAATGTTATCTATGCTTTCCTTTTGCTCTATGTAGGACAGATCTTTTTATTTAGCAGATAAAAAGCCCTGAAGTATAGAGTGGTTAAAGGACATCACCTGTGTGGTCAGTGGGTGTCGAGCTGAGACCAGAACCCACTCTCTCGGGGGTGATTATGGGACAGTGGTTCTCAGAATCCTGATCTTGGGGCCACTTTATATTATTACAAATTACTGAAGGCCCCAAAGACCTTTGTTTTTTGTGGTTTAGTGTCATCCATAGTTCCTGTCTTAGATATTTTTTAAAAATGGCAAAATTTAAAAACAGGCATTTATTAATTCATTTAAATATATATAATACATTCAGTACCTTATAATGATAAAGATTATATTTTCTAAGACATAAAAAAATAGTGTTAAGAGTAGCATTTTTGTTCAGTTTTACATTTTTACATTAAATCTCTTCAGTGTTTAGCTGGATAATAAATACCTAAATTCTCCACCTGCCTGTGTCTTTATTCATTCTCCAGCTACATTGCCTCTGGAATATTCCAGTGTGCGTTCTTTTTCTTTCTTTTTCTTTTTTTTTTTTGAGACAGAGCCTCAAGCTGTCACTCTGGATGGAGTGCTGTGGCATCACAGCTCACAGCAACCTCCAATTCCTGGGCTCAAGCGAGTCTCTTGTCTCCGCCTCCCAAGTAGCTGGGACTACAGGCGCCCACTAAACGCCTGGCCATTTTTTGGTTGCAGCCGTCATTGTTGTTTGGCGGGCCCGGGCTGGATTCGAACCCGCCAGCTCAGGTGTACATGGCTGGCGCCTTAGCCTATTCAGCCACAGGTGCTGAGCCTCCAGTGTGCTTTCTTGAGAGAATAAAAGTGAAAAAGGCAAATAATGTCTTAGTATTTTATAAATATAATTCTGGTCCAATAGAACACCTGGAAGGGTCTCAGTATCCCCAGAGGCCAAGGCTGTGCTCAGAGCTTTGTGGGAAGGGAGCTGCTTGGGGGGGAGGCCTGTGGTGGGGAGAGGGATGGGTGGTTCCTGCAGCAGAGCTGGTCAGGACCCTGCGGTTCCCAAGTCCTGCTTCTTAGGCACGTCCACCGTCTCCCTGGTTTTTGTTTCTTTATTGTGAAAAGAGGCAGTCCTGTGTGCCTAGGTCAGCGTGCTGACCCAGAGTGTGAGGCAGAAGCCGGTGTGCACTTGGCTTCTTGGGTAGGGGTTCTGGGATTGTACTGGACAGGTGATGGGAGCTGCTGGGGCGGAGGGAGGAACTGAGCTAGGTGCTTTTCTGGAGATCCCTGGGCTGAGCCCAGCAGGCACTCTGTGGCTAGGTCCTGTGCCTGCAGAGGGACCCGACAGTGGCGGGGCTGGACCTTTGTGCCTGCACTGTGTAGAGGGTGTGGCTGCCCCCGAGGAAGTACCTGGTAGGGCATCACAGCACCCACCTCCCTGAATTTCATCTTTTCTAGGTGTGTGCTCTTCACATCCCCAAACTCAGAGTACTTCTTATGTGGACAGTGTGCTGTAGTTTGGCAGCACTTTTGTTTGGGACTAGAGAAGTCATCCAGGGTATAGTCAGCAGCTCGTGAGGTTGGGTGGGCACCACAGCCCAGTTCATGGGGCAGCTCTAAGCCCTAGGTCAGGTGGTGCCGCTTGCGAGATTTTCCGGATGCTTCTCTTATCTGTTGGGCAGCGTCTTCCCTTGGAAGGTGAGGGAGAGACCAGAGGGTGTCTCCCTGTCTCTGTGGAGATGGCTCTGGCTGAGTATGCAGGTTTCTATTCCAAGTGCCGCGGCAGCTAGAAAAATGAATCGGAACTGAGAGCTCTGGATAGCTGCTTGAGAATTCCGAGTAAATAAATACATTTGTCCAGCTGGGCATAAATTAATGCTAACTGGTTAGAAAAGGGAGGTGGGAAGTGTGCCAGGAACCCTCACCACTGAGCCCGTGGGGTATCGAAGGCCGAGCGGCACCCACCTCAGGCCCTGCAGTGCTGGCTGTGGAACTTGCTGGTGCTGATGCAACGTGCGGATGGTTGGGGAGCTGGCGTGCAGGGGTCTCCTTTCACATTCTCCCTCTTGACTTGTCATGGGGTTTTTATTTCCACTTCAGCATCATTCTTAAAATAATAAGATTGTGAATTATTAGCGCAAATGGTTTCACACTCAGTCACAAAAACCACGCAGTTCATCTTTTATAGCTTAACCATGCATAGGCAGCGTCATTTGTTTGGACAGTGGGAATGCTGCACGAACCTGACCCAGATGTTTTCATTGCACTTTCTGAATACCCACAACCCAGCGACATGCTCCACCAGCGAGAGTTACTGACCCACCTGTCCTCCTGTGGTCAGCTTGGGAAGGCAAACCCAAAGGAGAGAGGGTGGGTTCTCAGCTGTGTGCCGTGCAGGCTTCCTTTCTCCTTCCTGCACCTGTAGCAAGTTCTGGGCAAACAGAGGCCGTGGACTCCTGGGGCTTATCTGAGCCTGGACAGACCCATTCCCTGGAAACCTGGGACTTGCTGAGCTCCTCCTTGGGCATTGGGATTTGTGGGTTGTGGGTGCCTCCTCTGCCATTGTGCCTGCTGCATCTCACACAAAGCACCAGTCAGAAAGTCATCAAGTGCTCCAGGATGGTGACAACGTGTGTTGAAGCAAACGCAGAGCTGGGACCCTGCGTGACTTGCAGGCTGTGTGCTGAGCCCTGTGTCCTGTCCCCGGTTGCCGGGTCAGATGATGCTGGGGCCCTGGGCAGTTTGCTTTATGGCCTCAACTTCAGGGCTGTGGGCAGTACCCAGATGTCACTACTGGCACAACCCACAGTGGACTTGTCCCTTATAATTACAGTCATTTTTGCATTTGTTTCTGTGAAATGGACTTTAGTTAAGAAACTTTGCTTCTTCACTGGCCTGTATCATAATTTCAGAGGCTTTCTCTGTGGTTCAAAGTGACAGAAATTGCTTGCTGCCAAGATATCCCAGGCTTCCACACCAGACATAGTGTTTTCAGCTGTCAGATGGTGGGAAAAGTGTGTTTCTTGGGAGAAAGAGGTGCTTGTGTGCCCTGTCTGACCCTGTGAACTGTTCAGTGCTATTTTCTGGGAGAGGCCTTTCCAGGACAAGCCTGTGCTTCTGCCTCGATGTTGACAATTGGTATGTGAGGCTGGGGCAGCAGGGGTGCTCTTCCCCCTCAGAAGAGCCAGGGGTCCTGAGGTGGATGCGGGAGCCCAGACTGTTCAGCTGCTTGTGCTGGACTTCCTAGCCTCCATGCAGAGCCTCTGAAGTGACAGGGAGTGGGGAGGTAGAGCCAGCCTGCTGGGCCGTTCTTGTAGGATTTAAAGGTCCCAGATGGATGAGAGGAACCGAGCAGTGGAGCAGTCAGGAGACACTGGGTAGGACATGGTGGGGCATGGGGATGCTTGTGGGTGCACAGGGGGGCTCTCCAGCCATGCACTTCGGAGGGAGCCTGCACCCAGGGCACTGCAGTGGGTACAGGATGCCCATGCTGGAGGCCGCTCACTCCAGGCCTGAGACCTGCTATGAACTGCCCCAGTGCCCTTCAGGGTCTGTCCATATAGCACATCCCTGTCCCCCACCCCCACCCCCTGCCTTCTTTCCAGCTGTGTGTTGTCCTCACTCCTTGTCACCAACCCACACCCTTTTCAGCATGTTTCCCACCCTCATGAGTGGTGACAGTACCTGGGGGGCAGGTGTCCCTGGTGTGTGTTCTGCCTCCTCTCCGCCTTCCGTTCCTCGTCTTTCTGGGAGGGAGTGGGGAGGACACTCCATACACAGCTCATTTGAAGATTGATCAGTTGGGTCTTTGGACAGTCGGTTTTCCAGGAGAGGGCATACAACAGGCCCTCTACGCAGACATTCTGACCCTTCCTGCCATGTGGGCAGGGAGTCTAAAGAGGCCTGTTTGCCTCAGCACTGCGGGGAAGGAGTTAGCCTTTCCTCTGCTGTGTTCCTCAGAAAACTCAAAGTTGTTAAATAGAAATGACACATCCTGCTTAGGAAGTGACTGTGGCTCATCAGCAGGCTCTGACCACAGAAGTAGCGAGTCTAGATGTGAACCTCACCGCTGGAGAGCAAAGTCCACACAACTTCACTGAAGCCATGGTGTCGAAACCCAGATATTCTTAGAGTTTATTTATTCATCGCATCTACTTCTATTTTACTAAAACAGTCAGGGAAAGGCCTTTGAGCTTCTGTGAGGAAGTAGGGGACACTGCCTAGGGCTTCTAGGGAGCCAGGTTTGAAGGCCACAGCCTTGCTCTGGGGACAGGGCTTCAGGGTCACATGCAGCCCAGGGAGACTTTTCTCACAGTGAACTTTTTCTTTCTGTTACTTAGCCAGCTTGATTCCTAGCCCCATATATGACAGCTGGGGACACTGTGACCACACCGACAGAGTATTGCCCCAGTCCCAGGAAGAGCCTGGTTCATCAATTATCTTTATCCACACAGTCACCTCATAAAATTCCAGCACAGAAATGCCATTTAGTGAGATGGTACCATGCTGGCCGGACAGAGCCTTCAGGGTAAACCCAAATAGGGAAGCTGTTTCAGAGCCAAGTGGTTGTATGCATGATCCAAGTGCTGAGTGCAGTGTTGGGGGACAGCACTCCGAGGCTCTGAGCCAGTCGAGAACTGTAGCAAAGTTCAGGACGTGGCACTGAGCGCTCTCAGACTGGTGGTGTGGCCCACCCTGTATCTACCCAGCCTCAGTGCCAGGCAGGGCTGGGAGTTCGTGTGCCTTCACCAGCATCCTTCAACCCACAGTTCTGAGAGAGTTGTGCATTAACCTTCTTGTGGGAAGAGGACCCTATGGTGTGTGTGAACCCCATAGTTCCCAAAGTCCATAGCTGCTGTGTTGGCTGCTGTAAGCTCAACCCTCACTGCTGTTGCTCCTGACCCCTATCCAAAGGGAAGGACCCTCTTCCTGACAGCTGTGTGGTCCAAGGGGGAGCTGTGGTGTTGCTGAGCACCCCTCATGCCTACATGTGTTTTGTGAGGTTCATTCATTGACATTGTATGTTCCACTCATGACAGGGTGTGTTCTCTCATGACCCGTAGCTATGACCCACCCAAGAACCCACTGCTCTGACAGTTCTAACTCCTGACCAAGAACATTCTTCTCTGACAGTTCCCACCTCCTGACCAAGAACATGCTGCTCTGACAGTTCCCACCTCCTGACCAAAACACGCTGCTCTGACGGTTCCCACCTCCTGACCAAAACACGCTGCTCTGATGGTTCCCACCTCCTGACCAAAACATGCTGCTCTGACGGTTCCCACCTCCTGACCAAAACACGCTGCTCTGATGGTTTCCACCTCCTGACCAAAACATGCTGCTCTGACGGTTCCCTCCTCCTGACCAAAACATGCTGCTCTGAAGGTTCCCTCCTCCTGACCAAGAACACGCTGCTCTCACACTTCCCACCTCTTAACCAAGAACATGCTGCTCTCACAGTTCCCTCCTCCTGACCAAGAACACACTGCTCTGACGGGTCCCACCTCCTGACCAAGAACACGCTGCTCTGATGGGTCCCACCTCCTGACCAAGAAGATGCTACTCTGACGGGTCTCTCCTGACCAAGAACATGCTGCTCTCACAATTCCCTCCTCCTAACCAAGAGCACACTACTCTGATGGTTCCTACCTCCTGACCAAGAACATGCTGCTCTCACAGTTCCCTCCTCCTAAACAAGAACATGCTGCTCTGACGGTTCCCTCCTTCTGACCAAAACATGCTGCTCTGATGGTTCCCACCTCCTGACCAAAACATGCTGCTCTAAAGGTTCCCACCTCCTGACCAAAACATGCTGCTCTGATGGTTCCCACCTCCTGACCAAAACATGCTGCTCTGATGGTTCCCACCTCCTGACCAAAACACACTGCTCTGATGGTTCCCTCCTCCTGACCAAAACACGCTGCTCTGATGGTTCCCTCCTCCTAACCAAGAACACGCTGCTTTCACAGTTCCACGTCTTGACCAAGAACATGCTGCTCTCACAGTTCCCTCCTAAACAAGAACATGCTGCTCTGACGGTTCCCTCCTTCTGACCAAAACATGCTGCTCTGACCGTTCCCACCTCCTGACCAAAACATGCTGCTCTAAAGGTTCCCACCTCCTGACCAAAACATGCTACTCTGATGGTTCCCACCTCCTGACCAAACATGCTGCTCTGATGGTTCCCACTTCCTGACCAAAACACACTGCTCTGATGGTTCCCTCCTCCTGACCAAAACACGCTGCTCTGATGGTTCCCTCCTCCTAACCAAGAACACGCTGCTCTCACAGTTCCACGTCTTGACCAAGAACATGCTGCTCTCACAGTTCCTGCCTCCTAACCAAGAACACACTGCTCTGATGGTTCCCTCCTCCTGATCAATAACATGCTGCTTGGACAGTTCCCACCTCCTAACCAAGAACATACTACTCTGATAGTTCCCACCTCCTGACCAAGAACACACTGCTCTGACAGTTCCCTTCTCCTGAACAAGAACATGCTGCTCTGATGGTTCCCATCTCCTGACCAAGAACATGCTACTCTGACAGTTCCCACCTCCTGACCAAGAACACTGTGCTCTGAAAGTTCCTTCCTCCTGACCAAGAACATGCAGCTCTGATAGTTCCCACCTACTAACCAAGAACACTCTGCTCTGATGGTTCCTACCTCCTGACCAAGAACATGCTGCTCTGATGGTTCCCTCCTCTTGACCAACAACACACTGCTCTGAAAGTTCCTTCCTCCTGATGAAGAACACGCAGCTCTGATGGTTCCCTCCTCTTGACCAATAACATGCTGCTCTGATGGTTCCCACCTCCTGACCAAGAACACTCTGCTCTGATGGTTCCCTCCTCCTGACCAAAAACATGATGCTGTGATGGTTCTCACCCCAGACCAAAAAGATGCTGCTGTTGCAGTTCCAAGAGCTGCTCTCTGGCAGTTAGGCAAGGTTGTGTCCCATAGCAGATGCTGAGAGGTAGAGGGGGGGATGGGCACCCGACTTCCACACCTGACTAACCCGCTTGGGAGAACTGGTGCCCGGCCCCACCCCAAACTACAGGTGGAAAGGACATGTTCATCGGTAACTATGAGATTGGCAAGAAGGAAAGAATATGATAATCCTGTGTCAGCCAGAATTTAGGGCAAATTGGAAATGAACAAACAAAGCTGATAATCCATTTTGGATGTGATTTTGGCAACAAAATATTAAGTGAAAAATCTAAGATCACAGCCCTTCCATTTGTGGTTATGCACTCCAAGTTATAGTGTCTGTGGGCTCGGAAACATATTGGGGCCCATGGCTGCATGGATGGTAAGAACAAAGAAATGGATGTGGCCCAAACTTCCATCAGCCAGAATGTGGTTTAACACCATAAAGTAGTCAAACACACCTTGTACATGCATCAACATTTTGTTGAGTGAAAAAAGCAAGATTCAGGCAGAATTCTTGTCTGTGAGGCTTAGTAAAATGTAAGATAGAAAGAGCTGCCGTGCATTGTAGGAGACTATACCTACGTGGGGAAGGCATGATGAACAGCATGGGAGTTTGGACCATACATATGTGGGGAAGGCATGATGAATAGCATGGGAGTTTGAGATGGATTTGTGCCAAGAAGAGCGTCAGGAAGGCCCCAACTGCCACGTGGCATTCTATGTCCATGGGTGGTGTGGCACCTGCAGGTTATGGGGTGAGCCCCCCTAATCTCAAATCCAAAATTCAAAAGGCTCAAAATCAGTCACTTTGAATTCTGAGGTGAGGTCCCAAGTGGAAAATTCCTCACCTGACACTTTTGTTTTCTGATGGCTCAAGGTACACTATTTTTTTTCATGAACACAATTATTAAAAATATTGTGTAAAATTACCTTCACTTATGTGTATAAGGTGTATATGAAACCTAAATGAATTTTGTGTTAACATGTGGGCCCTGCCCAAGATATCTTGTCATGTTTATGCAAAATTTGAAACATTTCTGGTTCCAAGTATGTTGGATAAGGGATTCCTGCATTATATTATCTCCCTTTATATGCATTTAGCATTTCATAACAAACTAGAGAATAAAAGCAACAACTAAGCCTGTGGAAGACTTTAGAAAGAGGGAGACAAGAAGAGCAGAAAATGATGAAACAGATAAAAGTAATGGTAAAGATCATGGAAACAGAGGGAAAACCCTCCGGTTCTTTGGAAGACAAGTAAAGCAGACAGTCCTCTGGTCAACAATAACAAAAGGGTATAAATACAAAATTGTTGGAAAAAGGAATATTGCTGTATTTAAACTGAGTTCAGAATCATAAGAGGACACTATTGATGACTGTCTTTTAAGGAATTTGAAAAGGAAATTAGAGAAAACCTATAAACCGACAAAAGCGAACCTTGAGGTTAACTTGACTAAGTGGGCGCTCGTTAAAGCATGTGTACATTTAAATTTAAAAATGCTTCTGTATATCCATTCATAATAGGAAACTATTCTGTCCACAAACTATCCTATTGTGATATTCCCCAAAATATGTATCTGGGAGAGGCAAGGAAACATCATAATTAGAACACACAACTGAACAGATGGGTGTTATTTAGACCCTGGCGTGTGCTATGCGCACACAGTGACTTTAACCTCCTGCAAAAGCTGCCTTGGGCCTAACACTGACCCTTCTTTCTTGTCTCATAAGAAGCATTCTGGTTGCATTTTCTCTAAGTTCATATTAGCTTGGGACATATCCTAGACTATGAAGAACCCCCTTTTTACTGGCAGGTTTTTTAAGACCCTTCCTAAGGCAAGATGCTCCCCCCCCAAGCCCCAGAGCCCAGGGCCCCCACCCTCCAGTGCCTAGGACGAGGGGCCCGTGCAAATGATTCCGGGGCTGGGCTGTGAACAGGAGGGTGTAACCTGGTGATTGCAGGGTTGGCAGCACCGACAATGCTGCTATGAGGGCTTCTCTCCCTCTTAGCACTCCTGGCGGATGCCTTGAAGGAAGAGTTTATCTGGCACATTTCAGAATTGATCCCCAGATTATTCACACTGGGACAGAAATGCTGAAAGCCACTTCGGAATGTTGATCAATTAGAAATGAAGAGAAAGTGGTTCTGTAGTTACATAGAAAATAAGACTGATTTTTATGCACTCATCCTACGCTCCATGAAGCTGCTTGGTGCTGTGTGGTCCCCCTGCGGCCCGATGCACAGGGCTCCCAGGACGTCCTTGTCTCCTGTGAGGCAGAATCAGCTAGTGAGGTGCGTGATGGGCCTTTAGCGAGCCCATGGAGGAAGGCGCAACAAAAAGATTTAAAAAATGCAAAATTTATTTCTTGGCATAAGGTCCACTAAGTTCAAGACCTTGCATGTCAGCACACTGGCCAGTTGGTCCACCCCTGAAGGGCTGAGGGTCCAGGGGCTGAACCACGTCATGCAGCCTTTTCACATTATGAGCTGAAAAAAAATGATGTCCTTGACAGATATGTTTTAATATTGGAAAACACAAAGAAGTGAGAAGGAGTCGAATAAGGGCTGTGAGGTGGATGCCTAATGATCTCCGCTGATACACTCTCAAAATGGCCCTGTGAGCAGACAGGAGTGAGCGGGGCTGTTGGGGTGGAGAAGGACCCTGGGGGAAGCTTGCCCAGTCATTACTCTGCGAAAGCTTTCTCCAAACTCTCGTAACAAGCAGACACTGTTGCTCTTTGGGTCTCCAGAAAATCAACAAGCAAAATGCCTTGAGCATCCCCAGAATATGTCGCCATGACCTTTGCCCTTTGCTGGTCCACTTTTGCCTCAACTAGACATGTCTACTTCTTGCTGGCCACTGTCCTGACTGTGCTTTGTCCTCACATGTGAAGCCACCTTCTGTCTCCTGCTACAATTCTCCAAAGAAACACGTCAGGGCCCAGAGCCCGAGTGCTGCTCCCACCTGCTGCTCCCACCTGCAGTGTCTGGGTGTGGCCTCTGGCACCCACTGCTCACTTTAATTTTGTGGTTGGAATCGTGTAAGCTGAGCCAGTTGCAGTGTCCCTGAGTGGCCTGCTGTTCCTGTAGCTAATGTAATCATTGGTGCTCTCTGAAGCACAAACAAGGTGAATTTCTTGCAAGTTGATGTGGCTGATCTGAAGCCATCTCATACCTCTTAAAACGAGTTATCCACTTGTAAAATTCTAATTGCTTTGGGGAATTGTCTCCGTAAACTTTTGAAAATGCACCATCAATGATTTCACCATTTCCCACATAAGCTTCACCATAAATTTGATGTTTGTTTTTACTTCAATTCTAGCAGAATTCATGTTGCTCTGAGAGGGGCTCTTTTCAAACTGATCTCTCAACCTGCACCACTTCAAACTAGATCCTGCTCAGGCGTGTTATGACAAGTCAGTGTGAGTTTATTTTGGGGCAAATAGTTTTTTAATTCCATGTAGTTTTTTCATAATATGCATTTCCACGAACTTTTAAATTTTTGATATACAGGTCTTATTTTTCTATTATAGTCAAAGATTGTCAAAACGTTGCCCTCTGGTCATATCTTCTGGTCTCTGCTACTGCTACCTGACCCGCACCTGGCGATCCTCAGTTCTCCAAGACCTGCACATCCACGGTCCCCTAGGACCCCAGGTGGCCCCTGCCTTGGAGCTCTGAGAGCACGGCCTACACGTTTGACCCAGTCTGGCTTGGTGAAGACTGTCAGTGGTAGGAGGCTAGGACAAGATGGTCATGGCCATCAGCATAGCTCCTCTTTCTAGTTAGTCAGCTCATCAGTCACCTAAGACATGGTGTCTGAAAATGTGCCAAAGCTCCTTGACAAAATGCTGGTTGGACAGTGTGCATCAGACACGGAGAGCAAAGGCCTCATTCTGGGGTCAAAGTGCAGTGATGGGCAGGAGTGGCAAAGAACCCTCAGGGAGGCAGGACAAGGACACAAGTGGGGACAGGAGTGGCTCAGCCTTGTACCCACCTGGGTCCCTGTGTCTCCTACAGGGGTTCCTCCCCAACTGCCTGCCCACCAGGCTATGAAATGTGTGACGTCTGTAGAGCACAGCGCAGAGCGTGCAGTGTGGACAACTGGTACGTGACGTCTGTGGGGCACAGTGCAGAGCGTGCAGTGTGGACACCTGGTACGTGACGTCTGTGGGGCACAGCGCAGAGCATGCAGTGTGGACACCTGGTACGTGACATCTGTGGGGCACAGCACAGAACGTGCAGTGTGGACACCTGGTACGTGACGTCGGTGGGGCACAGCGCAGAGCATGCAGTATGGACACCTGGTACGTGACGTCTGTGGGGCACAGCGCAGAACGTGCAGTGTGGACACCTGGTACGTGACGTCTGTGGGGCACAGCGCAGAGCATGCAGTGTGGACACATGGTAATGTGACATCCGCAGAGTGCAATGTAGAGCTTGCAGTGTGCACACCTGACAATATGATGCGTATAGACCACAGTGCAGAGTGTGCAGTGTGGATACCTAGTAAAGTGACATCAGTGGAGAACATGGCAGAGTGCAGTGTGTACACCTGGAAACGTGACATCTGTGGGGCACAGCGCAGAGTGTGCTGTGTGTACATCTGGTAACATGACATCTGTGGGGCACAGCGCAGAGTTTGCTGTGTGTACACCTGGTACGTGACGTCTGTGGGGCTCAATGCAGAGCATGTATTGTGTACACTTGGTAATGATGGGAAACAGCAGTTCCTTGTTTATGTATTTACTATCTCCCTTAGTATGTTATTATTATTATTATCATCATTATCCTTATTATTACCATTATGATTATTATTATCGTGTGAGGCAAGGTCATGCTCTGTCACCCAGGCTATAGCGCAGTGGTCACCACTGATGCAACTTCAAATTCCTGGACTCTCATGGTTCTCTTTCCTCAGCCTCCCAGTAGCGGGCACTTCAGGCACATGTCACAGCATGTGGCTAGTTGGGGGTTCTGTACTGATGGGATCTAGCTATATTGCCTATGTTTGTCTGGATCTCCTGCCTTAGTTTCCCAAGATGCTGAGAGTATAGGCCTGAGGCACTGTGTCCAGTTTACACTATTTGTTAAGTCATTATTTTTCCCCTAGTTATACAAAAAGCTACCCATAAAATAGCCTCAAGCATGTCCTTTTGGGGATGTCCTTGAGAATGCATTGTTCTCACAGCAGGTGACAGCCCCATGGCCTTGAAGCCCTTCCAGGGGGACAGGGGTGGAGGTGAAGATGGTGATACTACTGACCCCAACCTTGCCTGGTCTACTGTGTTTTTTCCCTTAGTTTTTTTAGCAAAAATGTTAAAAAAGTAAAATCCCCACATTTCTAAAATACAGAAAAGCTTATAGAATAAATATATAAAGAAATTCAGGGTGGCTCCTGTGGCTCAAGGAGTGGGGCGCTGGTCCTATATATTGGGGGTAGCAGGTTTGAACCCAGCCCTGGCCAAAATGCGAAAAAAATAAATATTGAATTGTGCTTGCTTCGGCAGCACATATACTAAAAAAAAAGGAAAGGAAGGAAGGAAGGAAGGAAGGAAGGAAGGAAAATTAATATTCTCATACAGTTATATAGTGTGTTTATGTTTTAAGTTAACAAATGAGTTGCAAAACTAAAAATATTAAAAACTGTATAAAGTAAAGAAATTACTTTTTAAGGGTTAATTTGAATAAGGAGAAATATTTGTGAATAAATTAGCTGCAGCCCAGGAGCACCGTGTGGTGACCTCTGCAGTGGGGCACTGGTGCGCCCGCGGCCTTCACATCACCCACTCACTGAGTCACCAGGGTAGCATCCGGGCCTGTGAGCTCCACTCATGCTAAGTGTGCTAGGACAGTGAGCTTTCTAGAGCTCTGTTTCTGCTTCTACTGTGCCTCTGCTGTGTCTAGATCAAATAGATGCAGAGGGGCGGCCACATCCAGTCGGGGACCTGCTGCACAGTGGTGAGGCTGATGCAGTGGTGCGCTGTGCCCGCCGTGGGGCAAGATGCACTCTGTGGCCGTGGTGCACTGTGCCCCCGTGTGGGTAAGGGCACTCTGGGGCCGTGTTGCACTGTGCCTGCCATGTGGGTAAGGGCACTCTGTGGTGCTTACATGGTGACAAAATCGCACAGTTACACATTTCTCAGATGTGTCCCCATTATGTCGTGAAGTATCACATGAGCGCTCTGTTCTCAGGATTAAAGATGGATGGCCTACCTTTGAATGCTTTAAAAGCTTGCTTTTTTTCTGATGCAAACTACAGATTTTACCTTTTAATTTTGAAGAATGAGGTAGGGTAGGCTTCATCCCTATTTGAAACTTAAAAAGCTGAAAGCTTGAGTTAGGGCACTCACTAGTGTTAATGGAAAAGCCTCTTTGGGAGGGGCTCCCTCTGCTTTTCAGTCCTGGAGTGGGGCAAGCTTTGTTCAAAAGAGGCTTCGTTCCAGACACAAAGGAGCCTTTACCCTCAGGAGAATGAGACGTATCAACAGAGGAGGAAATTGAGAGCTATGGAGACCTGGAAGTTACCAGATGGCATGGGGAGCCCTGGCGTTTCTGAAGAAGCAGGGAGGTGGTGAGAGGAGAGACCCATTTGTGGGCTGCAAGGAATGTAATCTTGTCTTTACCCCACTAAAAGCTATATAGGTCATGGAGACAATCAGACTTTTATTCTTTGAAATAATTCACATCACAGGCTTGTGTATTACTTGCCTTATCAAATAAAAGCCTTTAGACTTGTGTGGGCAGATAATTACAAATTGATGTCTGGGCCTCGCGGTTTGAAAATGGATTTTACCCTCCCCCTCCCTCTCTCCTTCTTTCATCTCTCTCTCGTGGAGTTAAACTTTCTTGTGATTTTGTAGAGTTGTGGTGTTAGCTGCCCATATGAGTAAATGGCAAAGCTGTATGAAGAAGCCACTTTGATTTGAAGTCAGGAATTGAGTTACAAAGTGCAGGAACATTGGTGAGACAGAGAAATTCTTTTAACGTTATATCCAACCTCTATAAATAATTAAAAATCAGTGAGTTGGGCAGACAGTGCTGGTGGCGCTGTCCAGGTGGGTCCAGTCTCTTCTGCGCCTTCTCTCAGCACACGACTCTACTTATTCCGGTAAACTTTTACATTTCAGGACTTTAACAGAACAAAGTTTCACCCTTGTGAAACTTTAGAAACCAATCAAGATTTAGTTTATTTATCAAAACTTGGGGGAGGGAGCAACTCCTAGATCTTAGACTAAGAAATCTCAACCAACCAAAACAAAATAAACACACTCCAGCGAGTGGTATTCTTGTTTCTCCACATCTGCAGAGATGTGCGGGTCTGTGTCATGCGACTTTGCATACCAAGGGAAGAGGAGACGGTACCATGAAAATCTCTAGAATTTAGCATGAAAACATCTTAAATAATACAAAGTAGCACAGCGAGGTCCCCACTAAAAAAGCTGTGAAGATTACAAAGTTCAATAATGACACGTGTGTTTTAGAATTACGAAACACCAGTAAATGGACACCATCAGCTGTTGTCAGATGTGACAAGGTGAGGCACGTGCTTGAAAGGCCTCCTGCTGGGTGAATGGAGATACCACCCTTTCTGCACCCCACTCTTCACTTGGCCGTACAGTGTCCACATCTTATCCTTCGATTTCCTCAGACATCGGGCCTCCCTCCCTGTGAACATGTGTAAAGAGAGACGTGTAGTCACCATTTCTCAGCCGGGGGAGTGGGTGGGCAAGACATGGAACTGTCCTTGGTCATTCACTCAGGGAATTATCCATTTGAACATCTGTCTATGTACAGAAAGCTTTTACAAGAGCTCAGAAAAGAACATAACAGATCATAGCACCAGACAGTAGTCCCCAAATGAGAAAAAAATCTTACTGAAGAGAGCAGGAGGATATGACATTACCACCTCACCCCCAGCCCCATGCAGGACCCTGTGAACCCAGTCCCAGGCTGCCCAGGTTGCCATGGATTTACTCTCTGGGTTCACACCAGTACCAGGACAACCCTACTGGCTCCAGGCCATGGATTAGCCCTAGTGCCATCCTGGCTCCTGGGCTCTACACCCTAGCAGACCCAGGCTTGTCCTGGTGGACCCCAGCCCTGAGCAGAGCCCCCCACAGATGTGGGCCCCAAGACAGTTTCCATGAACCCAGGTGGCAGAACCTGGAGTCCAGGTCCATCCATTTTGGCCCCATGGACTGGAGCTCCCAGACCACCCCTGCAGACCTAGGATCCTGGCCCACTTAACTCCGAACTTAGGGACCAGGATCATCTCAGTGTCCAACTTGCCGTTCAGACTCAGGCATAAGGCCTATCCCAGCACCAGGCCTCCCTTAGTGAGCCCAGACTCCATAACCAGCCCTGAAGCCCCAGTCAGCCTATGTGACTGCAGCAGCAAGTCCTCTGCTGACCATGCCAGACCACGTGCCCAGAACGTCTGTGTGACTGACTGGTGAAGGATTTACCCAGGTAAGCTGGTCTGCAGAGCCTAGAGTGAGTCTGAGTCCTTCTTCAAATGGACAGATACCAATGTTAGGCATCAGGAAATGCAAAAGTCAAGGAGATATAACACCAACAAAAGAACACTCTGCCAATAGCTGACTCCAAAGAAATTGAAATACACAAGTGGCCTGACCAAGGATTCAAAATAATTGTTTTAAGAAAGCACAGTGAACTTCAAGGAAATACAGAGGAAAAAATCATTAAAATCAGAAAAACAATAAGTAACCAAAATTAGAAACTTAATAGAGAAATTGAAATTGAAAAAAAAATCAGACAAATTCTCCTCCCTCCCTCTCCTTCCTTCTCTCGATTTTCCTTCCTCTCTTTCTCTGTCCCCCTCTTCTAGCCTTCTCTTTCTCTCTCCCTCTCCCCCCCTTTCTCGTTCTCTCTCTCCCTCCTTCTAACCTCCCTCCCTCTCGTTTTTCTCTCTCTCTGTCCCTGTCTGTCCCCTTTTCTCTCTGTCTCCTGGGATGTCTGACTGACACTCCAGCGGCACCCCGGGTGGGGCCAAGCTGGCAAAGCCGGCTGTGCATTAAGGAGCACCTTGGTTCTCACCAAAGAACAAAAATTGCTTACAATTACATGCAATTAGCAATTTTAAATTATTAATGGTGGTGAAAGAATGTGTCTATTCAACACGTAATTTGTTGTAATTTTTAGTAATTGAAAGTAATTTTTAGCAATTAAATCCTAATTTAGTGTATTTTCTGGGTGATGCCTATATTGAAGGGGGGCCCTGAGTTGTACTCTTGGCTGCTTTTCCAGTCACTTTGTTCAGTGAGATTTGCTCATGTGCTGTTTGGAAGAGCAAAATAACCAAACTCCAGGAAGTGCAGCAAAAATGAGGTGTGGGCAGGTAACACAGGGCGCTGTCTTCTTTGGGTCCGCTGTGGGAGCCACCCTCTCAGTTTGTCCAGCGTCCAGTGAGCATGTCGGGTGAGCGCATCCATGCTGCCCACTGTGCTGTCCTCAGGCCGTGGCTGGGCAGCAGCTGGGCGAGAGGCATCTCAGGGCCCCTAGGGGCGGCTCACCTGCCACCTGATCCTGGCTGTTCTGGTGGCTCCTCCCATCAAGGACTGTGTCCTGCTGCAGGCCCCATTCAGAGTTGGGAGCTGTGCCCTGGGCAGGGGTTAGGGGCTGCCCTGCGGGTAATGTGGGGCTTTCCTTGTCTCACCCCAGGGACTCATCATCTCTGAAGAGGTTTGCCCTTTCCTTCCTCCGGCTGCAGATAAATACCCTGACTAGACGCTTCAGAAATGAAGTGCTGGGGTTTACTGGGGAAGTGCTTTCGCCCCTTTGGAGGTTAGTCAGATTGAGTATGCACAAGTTCCTACCACACCGCCTTCGCACGTTTATTTTCTGTTGGGAATGGTTGGTATGAGACATGGATACCTGGCCAGAGCTCTGTGTGTATCCTCTGCCTGAGCACAGCATGGTCCTGGGTGCAACCCTACTCTGTGAGCACTGGCCAGGAGTGAATGGCCTCCAGCTGCAGCTGACTCAGCACTGGGGACCTTGCAACGTTCCAAGTCCTAGGGCCACTGGCACAGGCTGTGTCCTGTGTAGAGTTTGGGGCCACTCGCACAAGGCTGCATTCTGTGTAGAGTCCTGGGGCCACTTGCACAGGCTGGGTCCTGGGTAGAGTCCTGGGGCTGCTGGCACAGGCTATGTCCTGTGTAGAGTCCTGGGGTCACTGGCACAGGCTGGGTCCTGTGTCCTTCACATCCTTCCTTCTGGTTCACAAAGTGATCGCCGAGGTGCAGCCTGAGGCTGACCTCACGGGTGGAGTGGACTGGCAGAGACGCATGTACAGACGCCGTCTCCTCCACTCAAGGTTCCACTGCAGGCACTGAGCCTCAGAGGCTTGGGCAGATGCAGCCCCTCTCCGGGCTGGTCTCACTCTGCTCCTGTGTTCAGTCTGTCACACACCAGAGGCTGACTGGCCTGAGGAGAAGCCTTGTTGCTTTCTGCCCGGATCGTGCATTAAGGGTGATTCTCCAGGTAGCTGGGTACCCTGGCAAGCTCTCACCCCTCCAGCTTGTGCTGATGTGGCCTCTCTGAGCATGTGATGCCGTCAGGGTGCACCCACGGACTGCGTGAGCAGGAGCACGGTGCCCACACAGGACAGGAGGGGTGTGATGCAGAAGCTGTGCTTTCTGGGTAAACCAGCTCAGAGTCTTTGGGACAGGGCGTGGGAGTCAGGACTCTGGGGTAAGATTTTCCTTTCAACACAAACCATTTAAAACTTACCAGACAGAGCTATGGGGCCCATGCCCCTTGAAGTGCCCTGGAAGCTCTTATTCTCAGCCTGTGACACTGAGGGGAGGGTGTAAAAAGCCTGGCCTCAGCTTGGGCAGCACAGTTGGCCAGTGCCCAGGACCCCTGGATGCCGCTCCCTGAGACAAGGTTCTCTGAGGGACCTCCTTTTCCTTAGGACTGGTGCACAGGGTGGAGATGGCCCCAACAAGACCCTTCTTTCCTTTTGGAGCTTCTTCAGCTCAGCTTGAAATATATGTGGTCAGCTGATGGCCCCTTCTGGTCACCTCACATTTTAGGGGAAAATAGTTTTCGAATTGGCTTAAATGAGGAGAGAACAAGGTGATGTGTCTCATGTTTCAGAGCCAGGAACTCTTCTGCTCCTGTAGAGTTAGAGAGTTCCGGGGGCAGTGAGCAGAAGACCCCCACCCCCCACTTTGCCTGGCAGAGCCCGGGGTCTGTACCTCACCCAACAGGTCTGCTCAGCACGGGTGTTTGCCAGAGGTTACAATTCACTTTCTACTGGCTGAATGAATGTGTCCCCCCAAATCCATGTGTTGATATCCATACCCCCAAGGTGATAGTGTTAGGAGTGGGGACTTTGGGAGGTGATGAGGCCTTAGGACTGGGAAAGGGTGGGTGCCTGATGGAGACGTGGGCAAAGCTGATGCACAGCGGGCAGGGTTTGGTCCGTTCATTACCAGGGCAAACGCCTGTTCTTTTGGCACCAAAGATCACTACGAAAGGAATCTGTGACAGCTGTGCTGCCAGCTCTTAGGCCGGCTGGTGTGTTGGGCCCTTTGCTAACCTATCTATCAGGAGCCAGCTCAGCGGCCAGGTTCAGAGTGGGCAGTCGGGGATGGAGCTGGTGTGCTCAGCCGCCACCATCCACGAAGGGCTAGGAAGGCTGGGCCAGTCCTCTGGGACGGGGTGGTAAGGGTGTCTCAGAAGATGTCCCTTTAGTGTATTTTACTTAAGGAATGATCAAACCTAAGGTGGAGGGGACAAGGGACGGTGAGGCTGGTGCAGAGGGACCTTTGTGCTCAGTTCAAGTATTGAAAGTTGGTGGCAGCCACCATGTGCCTCCATGAAGACAAAGCTGAGAGATTCTTTGAAAAGCTGCACTTTTCAGGCCCTGTGACTGCTTTTGACAACAATGTCACAGGGACATTGCACGCCTGGCGCTGTGTGTGTTTGCAGCTGCAGCTCTGAGGCTGGCATTGTGTTAATGATCCACAGAGAAAGCCCTAATTAGCCACCAGCTCCATGAGCTCTAATTGCTGTGAGGCGCCAGCAGGGTGTGTGGACGGCCTCCTGCCTGGGAGCTCTCGTGGGCCCTCACCCCACAGTGACCCAAGGTGCAGTCCCCCAGGGCAGCCTCAACATTGCTGAGCTCCCAGTCTGCCCTTACGTGGCAGGGGAGGAAGAGTCAATTGCTTCAGCTTTCTGCGGCTCAGGGCTGAGGCGGGAGGTGATGGTAAGGAGGTAGGAAGTGACATGTCCAAGGTTTGGGACACAGGTAATGATGGAAGGCAGTGCCCAAGCCCCTGGCAGGGGCAGGACCCCAGAGCAGGGCCCTGAGCTCTGAGACACGGACGCGTTTGAAGTCATCTTAAAAGTGTTTGTATGTGTGGGCTGCTTACGTTGTGGAGCGGGCACAGGGGAACCAGACGAGGGGGGCTGGAGGAGCTCAGACCACTGTTTCCAGGGCCTCGGGTGGCTGCGAGGCTCAGCTCTGACCAGGGCCCTGGGGCAGTACACCCACGGGCTGCAGCGACCCCTTGGGCCTCGTATCCTTCTTCATGAGGTCGGCCTGGCTCTCTGTGCAGAAGGAGGGAGTGTGTGGAGCCCACTCCAGTCTCCCTGATGGCCTTGCCCACATCCGTGCACACAGACCCTGGGCCCTGCACAGCAGCTCAGCAAGGAGGGAACACACTCTCCCTGGTGCGTTTCTGAGAAAGGCACGTCACCTGGGCCCTGGGTCTCCCCAGGTGTCAGCTCTGTTGAGCCTGCCAGACACGGGAGGGGGGGGCGTGCCCTGTCCAATGCTGGCCTGTCTGGCGCCCAGCCAGCAGCCGCTAAAGTACCACAGGAAGGTGCAGGCTCTTCTGAACTTCTGAAATTAAAAAGCATTCTGGATGGGCGTGTCTGCAGTGTCTAAATCATCACAGGATGGTTGGAGAGCAGGGGGCATTTCTGGGCTGGTCCTCTGCCTGTTAGCAGAGAAAGCTGCATCACGAGTGGCCTGACCCGGTGCTGAGGCTGGACCCACTGGGCTCCCGTGTCCACACCCTGATCTGCTGTAACATTTCAACAATGGCCCTGTTCTCAGGACAGCTGAGCCTATTTTCCCTTTCATGGCTGTGAATGAATTGTTTTTAATTTTTGTGTATTTGAATGCCATCTTTCGATTGTGTCAGAAGCATGCCTTGAGATATTTTGTATTAAACTGTGAATTCAGTCTTCATATATAACAGCCTTCATTCCTGCACTCATTAAAGCTGACACTGCTACTCTGCCCGTCAAGGCCTTCCTCTGTAGGGTTGGGATCTGCTGCCCACAGTGCACTGGATGTGGTCCTCTGGCCAGGCTCCAAGTTAGGATGGACACTGCCCTGAGCCTCCCAAAGCAGAGCCCTCCACACCTGGGGTCCTCCAGAACACGGTGCAGGGCCTTGGACGTGGCTTCTAATCTGATGGTATTTCCTAGCTCGTGTGGTTTCTCGACTCCCCACCCTGCCGTGTTTGACCCTTGCCTGTGGCCTTCTCTCCAGGGTAGGCTGGAAGGTGGAGGAAGAGGCAGAAAGGAGGTGCCCCTAACCCAGAGCTTGCTTGCAGTGTTGTTACACATGTGGCGAGCAGGCTGTGGCTGGGCTTCCAGGAGCACTGCCTGTTAGAAGGGTGGAGGGCATGTATGTCGGCAGGTGCCTCTCGCGTGAGCCTGTTGGGGAGAGAAGCTGGGCAGAGGGGTGGGCACAGCTCATGGTGTGGACTCTCTGATTCTGTGTTCCCAGAGGGGGACAGGCCCCACCCAGAGGGATTAGTGGGAATCTGTGGATGGGGAAGGGGAAGGCCTATGGTACATGACTGGGCCTGTCCTAGTTGGCCTTGGCTCTGCTCATTTACTCTTTTTTTTTTTTTTTTTTAATGGAATCATAGCTGTGTACATTAATTCAATCATGGGGTACAGTGTGCGGGCTTCACATACAATCTGAGATATTTTTATCAACCTGATTGACATAACATTCATGAGATTGTCTCATTTACTATGTGAAAACATTTTTGATCCGTATTTAGAAGTTTTCTCCTGACCCTTCAAATATGCACCACAAGTGTGACCTCACCCTTTATCTTCTCTTCCCCCACCCTCTCACTCCCCTTCCCTCCCTCTGCTCTTTCCCTGTCTTCTTGTGCAATAATTGGGTTGTAGCCTTCACTTGAAAGATATAAATTTGCTTCATATTAGGGGTGTATACATTGGATACTTTTTCTTCCATTCTAGAGATACTTTGCTAAGGAGAATATGTTCCAGCTCCATCCATGTAAATATGAAAGAGGAAAAGTCACCATCTTTCTTTAAGGCTGCATAATATTCCATGGTATACATGTACCACAGTTTATTAATCCATTT
>CAUYON010150159.1:0-38626 GCA_963573935.1 Arctocebus calabarensis
CTGCAGGCACCCGCCACAACGCACGGCCATTTTTTGGTTGCAGCCGTCATTGTTGTTTGGCGGGCCCAGGCTGGATTCGAACCCGCCAGCTCAGGTGTACGTGGCTGGCGCTTTAGCCCACTGAGCCACAGGCGCCGAGCCTGCCTCAGTTTTTCTATTTTAGTAGAGACAGGGGTCTCACTTTTGCTTAGGCTGGTCTCAAACTCATTAGCTCAAGCAATCCACCAGCCTCTGCCTTTTAGAGTGCTAGGATTACATGTGTGAGCCACTGTGCTGGTCTTTTAAGGTTAGTTTTCAAGTCAAACCTCAAGTTTTGGTAAGTCCCAACCTTGAGAAGGATATAAAAGTCAGGACTTCTGAGCAAACCCAAGAAAAACATCTTCACTTCCTTTTGTCTATAGGAGAGCAGAACCAGTTACGTACAAAGATTTGCAGAGAAAGGTGGTCTACTCTGAGTGCAGAACGCCTCTGAAAACCAGAGCTTTGTTGTGCAGTCCACATGTAACAATCCTCAACTCTCTGGGTAGTACCAAAAAGCTTCCCTTCTCTAAGCTGAAACACTGTCACCTGCTCAGAGGAAGCCTCACAGCCAAAAAAGATGGACTTTTTGCCAATCAAGGATGGTTTTTTTTTGAGACAGAGCCTCAAGCCTTCACCCTGGATAGAGTGCTATGACATCACAGTTCACAGCAACCTCCAATTCCTGGGCTCAAGCGAGTCTCTTTGTCAAGGATGGCAAAACCATCAAGGATGGTTTTCTTTGTATCCGTGGAAATGGAAATTAGCTTTGCATCCAGGGGAGTGCAATGTACAATCCCCGAGGATACTCTAGGGGGCTTTGTTAGGTTCCAGGCTGGCTCAGAAATAGAAACCTACCAGGCAATTGCAACCTTTGAGCTACTCCTAAGAGAAGCAGGTCCTAACTGTGGGAAGTCTGGAATTTTCTTAAAACATTCTTAACATTCTATAATGTTCTTAAAAGTCAAAGAGCAGTGCAAAGAAGTCAGGACTTGGAACCAGGTGAACCTAGGCCAATCTTTTCTTCTCTCTGAGCCTCAGTTTCCACATGTATGAAGTCGTACTGCTACTTTAGTGGGCTCCTAGGAACTGTGTGGAACATTTTTTAACACCATTTTAAAAAATTAATTTGGCTTATATAAGTAATACATGTACACTGCAGAAAATTTGGAAAATAAAGTATAAAGAAGGAAATCACCTGTTACCCCACCACCCACAGCTGACTGCTGTTCTTTGGGTTTTTTTCCATACATACTCTGTGTGGGATCTCAGAGAACAGGCTGTTTTATAACCTGCCTTTGCACTTGAGCTTTTTAAGCACATCACCATCTCACTAGATTCTTCACACCATTGTCCATATCTACATGGGAGCCAGAGGCGTGTGGGGTTTTAGCCAAACCTTTATTGCTACAAACAGTCCTTACCAGTTTTCCCCTAAGTAATCACATAGTCTTGATTCTTTCTATGGGGCAAGGATACTCAGAAGGAAGGAGGTGTGATATTTCTAGGGGACACTTGGAAAGTAGTGCTGGCACAGAGTGGCTGCGGGCCAGGGATGCTGGGAGACCTGCTGCACCATGTTTCCTAGCCAGGACATGGCTGAGTTCCGGGGAGGAAACCTTATGTGGTGCTTGGTGCTGCCAGACTGCCCAACGGGGAAATTTACACTCCACCCAAGATGCTTCCAGCATCCTTACTGTCCCTGGGTATTGGCCTTTGGTAGGGTGTAGTTTCTAGACAGTCTGTGTTTGACCGTGATTTCAAGGAGAATTAGACTCACCCATTATAGTCTCTGGAATTCAGAGAAAGGACGTTGTCTGGCCTGTGGTTGGAGGCTCCGTGCGACTGATGTGCACAGGCAGGCAGGACTGTTGCTCCCCCACTGAGGGGTGGCATGTGTATGAAGCCCTGCCTGGTCCCAAAAAGAATAGCAGGATAGATTAGAAAATAAAAGTGAGGCAAAGGGAGGATTATGAGGAGAAAACAAGGGACCCAGGAGAGCAGCCATGGCTCTACTCTAGGATAGTGCTGAGCCCCTGGAAGCCAGCTTTTCCCCACAGGCCTTGGGCAGCAATGGCTGAGATCACCCGACTAGGAGGGCCAGGGGATGGTGCACCTGCGGCTTGGAGTCCAGGTGAGCCAGGCCCTCCATACTCAGGCCTCCCTGGTCATGTGTTAGAGGCCTGCGTGGATGGTTTGAGGTTTTGGCTTACTTGACCACTGTGGTTCTCTGGGAGTGCCCTAGCCTGAGCATCCACAGTGAAAAGGGGAGCATTGAAACATTATCAAGAAGTGATAATGTAGGCCCCTCAGTGGCTGTGTCCACCTCGGTGTAGGATGAGGTCCACACTACCCAGGGACAGCTGGGCTCTGAGCTGGCTTTCCGCACCCCGTGGATGCTGAGGGACCCTGAGCCAGCAGGAGGCCCTTCAGCCAGAACCAGCTGCTCCTGGAGAGGAAGGGCACATCCTGTGTGGAAGGGGCGCAGGCGAGGAAACCCCCACCTCACTGCCACAGGGAGCCTTGTATGGTAACACAGCAGGTCTGGATGGCTTGGCCAGCCATGTCCCCACTGGGACTGCTGCCCCTGCCTCACTGCCCTAGGCCTCCCCTGTGCTCACCTGAGAAACTCAGCAGTTTCTCTCCAGTCACCAGGCATGGCAGCCTACAGCAGGGCTGCTGTACAAAAGCCTAAGCCAGGAACTGGCCCCAGCCATGGACCGGGAGGGGACTGAATCCAGGTCCCAAAGAACAAATGTGGAAACTCCTCAGCCTTCTGCAGCAAGGGACCTGCCCCTTACTGTACCCAGCCCACCCTCCTCCAGGTCAGCATCACCCTTAGTGCCCTGGGACTCTGGGCCCAGCTTTCTCCTGGTAAAGGCTCCTTCAGAGCCCTCCCCAGCCTGGACACTGCTTGAATGGGGCCCCCAGACTGATGCCGAGACATACCTTCAACTCACATCCCACCGCTGCCCTCCCACCTGCTCGGCTGGCCTACACACTGGTTCCAGCCTTTGCACAGTCTTTGGTGGACAGGGGTGCAGTGGGCTTGGAGTTGCTAGGGGAGGCCTACCCAGGGTAGTGCATAGAGCAAGCAGGTGCCCAACCCCTGATGCCCAGGGATGGGGGAGGCCATGGCCAGCAGGTGGCAGCACAAGCTGTGTCCTCAAGAGTTAGGAGCTACAGGAGGGTGTGGAACCGGATTCCCAGGCCCCACCTGGCTCTGCCCAACTGTCTCCACTCCCTAAGGCCTAGCTGAGCCCTTCAGGTTCATAACCATGGTAGAACCTTCTAAGCAGAGTTGGATGGGGATTGCAGATGGAGGGTGTATGTACAGGGACCAGGGAGACAGGACCCGAAACAGCCTCAATTCCTCCCCTACCAAAACTGCAAGACAAGACCTGACCAATGGCCCTTGAGGCTGCCTGGAAAGAGCTGGAGCTGGACCTGGAGGCCAGTAAGGGGGTGGTTTAGCTTGGGGATGGAGGCAGGAAGGAAGAAGAAGGGAGAGATTTAGGAGACTGGAGTCGGAATGCTGAGGCCCAAGGTAATGGTGGAGAAACAGAGTTGCAAGGAGACCAGAAAACTATCAAGTTTCTGGGCTTTAGCCCCCCAGTTGTCCATGCCTTCTCCACTCTGCATGATGGGGCTAAGGAAAGTGCCAGACTCCACCCCTAGCTCATCTTTCTCTTCCCCCTCTTCAGCCCTGAACAGAATGTTAAGAGGGGAGGTAGAGCAGGACAGGGCAGGCCCAGGAGAGTGATCACTTCCTGGCTCCTGTCCTGTCTTATAGAAAGTGGGGCAGGATGGGCCAACCCAAGACTGAGACCCCCATGGCCTGGCTGCTGGCCTGCCGGCCCATCCCCCAGGAGAGGAGGCACCACTCAGACACAGGGCAGGGCAAACCCTAGTTTATTTCGGCATCAGCAGTATCTTTGCCATCAAAAAAATAAACTCTACCAAGAGCGACAGAAGTCTCTACGGCGAGGCTAAGGGCTAGCCAGGCAGCGAAATCAGGAGGTGTGGCGGGTACTGCCCAGGCAATAAGTTAGGAAGCAGCGGGGCTGGCGGTGGGCAGGCCGGGGCTCACTTCTGGGCAGGCATGAGGTCGTCGATGGCCTGGCTCTGCTCCAGCCGCTGTTCCATCTCAATAAGCAGCTTCACACCGTCAACCACCATCTGTACCAGCTCCACCTCTGAGAAGCCCAGGCGGTCTGCGTTGGAGACGTCAAAGACCCCACCCACAGCAGCTGTGTCCACACCACCTGGGGAGAGAGCCAGCCCAGCCGGGCCATCAGGGCCAGAGGGAGGGAACAGGGCTGGCCCTGGGGTAAGGGACCACTCACCTGTGCCTCGCTTCTGAAGCCTCAGCCGCTTCAGAACCTCCGGGAACTTCTCATGCTTGCCCAGATGGGGCAGCTTGATGTGCACACCTGCCCGAAGCCCCGTCCCCAGGTTGGACGGGCAGGTGAGGATGTATCCCAGGTGAGGGTTCCACATGAACTCGTAGTTCTTGGACTTGAAGAGAGTTTCAATCTAGAGGTAGAGAAGAGGGGTGAGAGGGAAGGCCTGCTTGATCCCTGCAAGGGACCAGCTAGGAAGGGGAAACTGAGGCCCTAGGACACAAGGAGCCCTTGGTGGGACCCTAAGGCAACTGAGAGCCCTGGGCTCCCCAGGGGGACTGGTGGGGCACCCACATCCCTGCCTGGGCTCCAGGGTCTGGCCCCACCCTGCCCTGGCGCCAAGGTAGGAATAGCCAGGCCTGACCTGGGTAAGGCCGTTGCAGAAGCGGGTGAACACCTCCTTCATGTTGCCTCCCTTCTGCATGGAGATGACCCGCAGGTGGTCCTCCTCGTTGATCCACACCAGAAAGGTCTTATTGTCATTGTGCCTGGGGGAAGGGCACAGTCAAGCCAAGGTTCCTCCCAGAATGTGTGGTCTGGGCACATCCAGAAAAAACTCCAGGAAACCCCCAGACTATATGGGCCTCACAAGTCCCTGAAGTGCTAGTTCCACCTGTCCCTGAGAGTACAGGCTGCTGCCAAGACCCCAGCCCCCGCAGCACCTGCAGGAGGCAGGGAGATTAGGCCACTTCACAGAGGGTACAAAGGGTCCAGACCCCAAGCTGCTGTGGGGCCTGGGGCGAGGGTAGGGCCAGAGCACCACCTATAGGGTGAGGGGCTGTGGCACCGCCCTGACTCCCCTTGGGGAAACTCCTGCGTCACTCAGTATCTGGCAGGTTCCCAGCAGGGGACAGGATGAGAAAGAAAAAACAAGAAGCTCCAGCTCCCAAGAGGGAGTGAAAGAGAGACCCAATGAGAGCGTCCCCGCCTCTGAGGTCTCAGGAGGTTGAGGCCTCCACAGAGCTCTTACCGTACCTGCTCCGCGAAGGTCACCTGCGTCACCTGCATAGGATGGGGCAGCACCAGACACGGAGCCAGGCCCCTCTCTTTTTCTGTGACTGGACGGGCGGCTCAACCCCCGCGAGAAGGGAACGAGGGGAGAGGAAGGGGGGAGCACACACCAGATGCCCCGGGCGTCGGGCCAGTCGCGGGCCATGCCCGAGGCCAGGAGCAGGGGTGACACCGGCTTGTCGAAAAGGAAGTGGTCATCGATGAGTTGTTGCTGCTCCGCCTCGGTCATGCTCTTGAGCGCGTAGTACCTGCCGGCCAGGTCGCCGTCCAGGCTGGACAGGGCTACGGGGGGGCGGGGGGGGCGCTCTCAGACGTCCAGGCCGGCTCCAAGGCTCGGCTCGGCCCGCCCTCCAGCCCCGTGCCTGCTCCTGGGGGATGTCAGCGCCCTGGCTCGTCTAGCTTTGGGGACATCTGGTCCAGGCGCTGACCCTCTCCGGCCCCCGGGCCGCAGTGGGCGCCGAGCTGGGCCGCGGTCCCTTCGGGAAACCGAACCGGGCGCGTGCGGAGATAAGAGCGCGGCCGCGGCGGCTCGCATGACAGATAAACAAGGCCGACGGGGACAGGCGCCCCGGCCGAACCGCGGCCCCTCGACCTACCTTCCACCGCCAGCTTCTCGATGGCGCGGCGCTCCCCGCGGCTGCAGTGCGGCGGGAGGCAGAAGCCACGAATGCTGCGGCCGGTGCGCACCCGCGAGCTCAGCACGTAGCTGGGGTCCAAGTCGTCGCCGCCCTAGGGGCGCGGGGGAGTAAGCACCAGGGCCCCCCCAGCCCGCCCTGCCGCCCGGCCGCCCCGCACCTGCAGGTTGTCGGGGTTGAGGTCGGTCTTGTGCTCGTCGCAGGGCTTGTAGCCTCCGTGCCGATCCTCGATGATGGGGTCGAAGAGATCCTTGAACACGTCGTACGACTCCTCGTCACCCGCCACGCAGCCCACGGTCATGATGAACGGGTGGCCTGGTGGGGAGGGGAGAAGCGCAGGACGGGAACAGTGACGTCACCGCAGGCCGGCGGTGGCCCCCGCCTCGCGTGGGAAGGGCCCGGCCTGGAGAGCGGGGCGCGTACCTGGGTTGTCCACGCCGGTCTGGATGACGTCGTCCACCGTGAAGCCGCTCGGCGTGCACTTGGCGCGCAGCTCGCAGTACAGCTCGGGGGTCAGCACTTTGGCCATGTGGTTGTTGTGGCCGCTAAGGTCGGGGAACTCGTCCTCCGCCGGGAAGCGCAGCTTGAGAGCGTTGTGGCTGTTGGAGAAGGGCATGGCGGCGGCGGGCTGCCGGGAGACGCGGGATCAGCGGGGACCAGCGCAGTGGACCTCCCCGGGCCTGGGAATCAACCCCGGCCCCGGCGCACCCGGGACGTGGCAAGGTCAGCGGGGGCCGCAGCTCGCGCCGGGGACGCCTGCACCGCCCAAGACCCCGCACCGGTCCTGCGCGCGCTCCAGATGATGCGGCCCGTCCGCGTGCAGTGACCTCTGCCCGGCAGCCCCCCGACCCCGACCCCCGAGCCCACTCACTGGGCAGCTGAGCGAGGGCAGGGGTGCTCCGCTGGTGCACAGCTCCGGGCGCGGCGCAGGCGGACAGCCGCCGCTCCGCGCTCCCGCGGCTCTTAAGGGGCGCAGTGCGGGCCGCCCATTGGCCGATATTTATAGCCCATTCATTCCATTGGGCGGCGCTGCGGGGTGGTGCCGCCGCTTTGTCAGCCGCCCGCAGCCCCCAGAAACCCCCCGGCCGCCCACTCGAGTCATCTCCTAGGTGAGACTCTGTGTACCCTCCTGGCGCCTCCCAAGACCCCGAAGCCAAAACCCCAAGTCCTCAGATATCCCGATTCTCCTCACACACAGGGCCCGCGGGCGGGAAACTGAGGCTAAAGAGCCTCCAGGTACTAGAGGACGCCCCAGTTCGTCCGCACCTGGCTCCCGCATTCACGAGTCCCTCCAATCCCCAGGGTGGCGGCTAGAGGCCGGGAGACAGCTCCTGGAGCTTCCGCAGCAGGTACTGTCACGGCCCACCTGGCCGGGCCAAGCTGGACAAGAGCCGCTGACCTTCCTCAAGGTGCCCGCGGGCATCTCCTGGGAGATCTTGGTGCAGAGGGAAGGCGCGCGGGAGGCGCAGTCTGGCTATGGCCCAACCCGGCGGCACCCGGGATACCCTGACCTTGCGCGAGCCTCGGGGCTCCAGGCAATCCAGGGACACTCTGACTCTGAGAGGCCGCTGGCAAGTGCGCAGTCTCAGTTTCCAGACGCCAACCCTGGACCCTCTTCTCCAGGGACAGGTTAGTACCATCCACCCACAAAGGCAGTCTCCAGAGACACGAGGAGAGATGGAAAGAAACGCTAATAATCAATAGCACATGTGAGGTTTAAAAGCTCATCTTACTAATAATCAGATTCATGCAAATTAAGATGACAATGACCTTCCCTACCCCCAACACCCTGGTTGGCAAAAATCGTAGAAGACTGACACCAGTCCCTGCTGGCGTGGAGAGAGGGACCTGCAAATGCCTACATCCTGTGTAGAAAGGATGGAGTTGACAGCATCTGTTAAAATTAAAAATGTTCCAACTCCATGACCCAGCACCCCACTTCTAGGAATTCAGTCTGTAGAAAGCAGTCTCAGTTCTCTCTGCAAGTAGACCAAGAGATGTGTCAGGTGAAAAACAGATCCGAATATGACCCTATGCTTGTAACTGGAGCACTGGCCAAGGGTAGGAGGCATCTCCCTACTGTGGAATATTATGCAGTTGTTAAAAAGAGGGAGGTGCCTGGGAAGAGAGAGTCACTTGAGGCCAAGAGTTCAAGATCATGGCTCGGCGCCTGTGGCTCAACGGGCTAGGGTGCCAGCCACGTACACCTGAGCTGGCAGGTTTGAATCCAGCCTGGGCCCACCAACAACAATGACGGCTGCAACCAAAAAATGGCCAGGCGTTGTGGTGGGCACCTGTAGTCCCAGCTACTTGGGAGGCTGAAGCAAGAGACTTGCTTGAGCCCAGGAATTGTAGGTTGCTGTGAGCTGTGATGACACAGCACTCTATCCAGGGTGACAGCTTGAGGCTCTGTCTCAAAAAAAAAAAAAAAAAAGAGTTCAAGATCAGCCTGGGCAACATAGCAAGATCCCATCTCTTAAAAATAAATTTAACAAAAAAGCAGAAGTAGTGCTTGCTTCAGCAGCACATATACTAAAATTGGAACGATACAGAGATTAGTATGGCCCCTGCCCAAGGATGACACGCAAATTTGTGAAATGTTCCATATTTTTGCTTCTCCTCACACACACACACACAAAAGTGGGAGTAGTGCTGTGTGGTCAGTGCCCATCAGTGACCACTCACTTGTTTCTGCATGAATAAAGCAAGGAAAGGAGAACTCTTCTGTGTGTGAGTACTTGAAAAAAATGCCTCCAGTGCTAAGTACCTGCCTAGGGATATAGCAGGCAGCAGGGTACACTGTGCCCTGGCCAGGAGCAAGCAGCCTAGCAACCACGTAGCGTTAGGTAGTAAGTACCAACCAGGCGTGGTGGCTTACACCTATAATTCCAGCACTTTGGAAGGCCAAGGTAGGTGGATTGCTTGAGCTCACAGGTTTGAGACCAGCCTGAGCCAGAGTGAGACCCTGGTCTCTACTAAAAATACAAAAAACTGAGGCAAGAGGATCGTTTGAGCTAAAGAATTAAAGGTTGCTGTGAGCTCTGATGTCGCCATGACATGCACTCTACCCAGGGTGACAGCTCGAGACTGTCTCTCAAAAAAAAAAGAAGGAAGGAAGTGCTGCTGGGAACTGGGCAGGGGATTTAAGGGATCCCACACAGGTACATCAGAGGAGAGGGTGCTGGAGCCGAGACTCAAAGGACAGGAACCCCCTTCGCTCTGCCTGTGTGAACCTCAAGGATACAGAGTCCCCATGGTTACTGCAGAGGGAACTCTTGCCTCTTCCCTCTCCCCTCATCTTGGCTTGCTTTGAGACTTTTTCTTTTGAGACAGTCTCACTCAGTCCCCCTGGTGTAGAGTGTCATAGCTCACAGCACTCTTGGGCTCAAGTGAGTCTCTTGCCTCAACCTCTTGAGTAACTGGGACTACAGGCATCCACCACAACATCCAGCTATATTTAGAGACGGGGTCTTGCTCTTGCTCAGGCTGGTCTGGAACTCCTGAGCTCAAGTAATCTGCCTGCCTCAGCCTCCCAGAATGCTGGGATTACAGGCGTGAACCACCATGGCCTGGCTTCCATTTTTTTGACCATTAAACAAACCAATATAAAAAGGCGAATGGGGGTGGCACCTGTGTCTCAGTGGGTAAGGCACTGGCCCCATATACTGAGGGTGGTGGGTTCAGCCCCAGCCAAACTGCAACAACAACAACAAAAAAAATAGCCAGGCGTTGTGGCAGGTGCCTGTAGTCCCAGCTACTCAGGAGGCTGAAGCAAGAGAATCACCTAAGCCCAAGAAGTTAGAGGTTGCTGTGAGCTGTGATGCCACAGCACTCTACCAAGGGTTAATAAGTGAAATTCTGTCTCAAAAAAAAAAAAGGCACATGGCCCTGTGGGCTGTTGAGACAGCAAGTGTCCCCTGTAAGCCTGGAATTCCTGCACTTTATGCCCCCTACAGCTCCTTCCCCCAATTTTAGAAATATCTGCAGCTGACCACCCCACCCTCTACCCCAAAAGCCTGAAAGGCTCAAGTTTCCATTTCTAGAAAGGGGAGCTTCTGTCCCTGGAGGCAGACTTGGCTTCCAGACTGGGGGTGGGGAGGCATGCAGAGCTTCCTTTTTGTCTTCAGCCTCAAAGCTTCTCAAAAGACACCTCTCCCCTCCTCCAGTTTCCCAGCTGAGGTCTGACCTGCTTCCCCAGGGTTCCCCAAGGGAAAGCACCCGCCCTCCCTGCTCCCTCCACAGGCAAGGTGAGGTCCTGAGGGCAGGGCTGCAGGAATGCCTGCTGTGAGCACCTGCCAAGGTTCCAGGACTGGGGGAGGCTCCTGCCTGGGGCCCCAGTGATCCTCAGCCTTCCAAGATGAGCAAAGGAAGATCAGAAACTGGAGAAAGAGGTGTTTGGTCACAGGGCCACCAACCCCTCCATGGTCCCAGAGCACCCAGCCCTGTGCTAGGCTGACCAGGGCTGCCCTTGAGACACCAACTGGCAGTGGAGGATGGTTCAGCAGCTAGAATGGGGACGAGGGTAGTATCAGTGGGGAACAAGAAAGGACCCTCCAAGGCCTCTACACCCTGATGTCAGCGGAGGCTCCCACCAGCCAGAGGCTCCTAGGGTGCCGGGCAGCCTCCAGAGCAGCGGAGCTGGGGGAAGGGCCTGGAGGGTGCCAGCCTCCCTCTGGGGAGCACTATCTCTGGCTGACCTAGCTCTGTGGACTCTGCCCTTTCCCCAGGGACTTCAGGACCCAGTTTGGCAGTGTCTGGGCAAGAAGCAGGGTGACATCATGGAGCCAGTTTATGGTCCAGGTTTCTCAGAAATCATACCTGGTTACACAGTAACCATCAGGCCAGGCCTTTTATACACAGAGCCTTGCAGAAGAGGCATAGAAACAGGCTGCATGGGTAGAGGAGGGTGAGGTGGGGGGCAGGGTCAGGTTCTAGCCAGGGCACCAGGAGCCTTGCAGAGTCTGTGCCCAGAATGTGACTGGGGCAGCATTGCTTCCTCCTGGTACCCTTGACTCTGAGCTCTGCAGAACTCAAAGGGGAAGTGAGCTGGTGTCGGGAAAAGAAACAGGGCCTGCCTTGGGGTCAGAGAGCACAGTGGGGTAGGAGGCTGTGCCAGCCACAGAAGAGGGTACCTCGGTCACCCAGTCCCTGCAGTGGGCATCCTTAGCTTCTCCCTTTCCCCCAGGGCCTCCTTTCTGCCTGTTCCCATCTTTCTTCAAATTGGCCATTGCTTCTCCAAAGCCAGGTTTACTGGCTTTAAATCACAATCCCACTTTGACCTCATCAGCTGTGTGATCTTAGGCAAGTTCTTTAAGCTCTCTGAGTCTCAGTTTCCACATATGTAAAATGATCCCTCCTTCATAGGTTTGTGGGAGGATTCAATGAGATGACACTTAGCTGGACAGCAGTTCTGGTTAGGGAAGTCTCAATAAACAAACTGCCCTGGGAAGGGACCTGTACTGGGTAATCAGCTGAGGCCTGGGGGAGGCTGGTACTGCTTGAGGACACAAGCTGAGGGCTGGGGCAGGCTCAGGAAAGCAAAAGGGCAGGGCTGGGAAGGCTGTCTGGAGGAGAGGGCACTGGAGGAGCTGGCTAGCCAGTGATGGACAGGGAGCTAAGCGGGAAGTTGGGACCAAGGGAAACCACCACCAAGTCCCTAAGTCCTAATTTAGGCTCTTAGTAGACATCTGATCCTGTTTCCACACTGAAGCAGAGAGGCTGGGGAAGAGGAAACCCCAAGAAGAAGTGGGAAGTTGAAATCGCCCAGGAGAGCAATGAGGGGTGATTCAGGCGGGTGCATCATCTAGGCAGTGAAGCCCGTGGTTGGAACAGAGGTTGGGAGCCATGGGTGGGGCTGGGTTGTCTCAGTGTTAAGAGCAGAAGGCAGAGAGGCCATAATGCAGCTGTATAGGCAGATGGTGGCCAAAGCAATGGCCCCACAGGGCAGCAAGCCCACAGATGCCACCAAAGGCCTCTCATCTCTTACCCTTTTCCCCCAGGTCTCTCAGCCCTATGGACTGAGTTCATGGCACCAGTGTTTCCATAATGGACCTAGAGGGACCCATGGCAAGGGCCACAGACACCTTGGCCTATCCTGGCCCTGAAGGAGGAAGAGCTGGCTCTGCAGGGACCTGGCTGCCCCTATTTACCAGGCTGGAGTCACCTGGGGTCTGGGGAGTGTGGCCTGAGTTTAGGTCCACACTAAGACCTGGGCTGAACCCTAAACTGAGAGATTATCTATTCCCCACCAGGCCCCAGGGCAAACTAAGGACTAGAGAGAGATAACCCAGGTTTTCAGTCCTCTGCACTCACACTCCAACTTGGGTCTTTTCCTTTGCCAGAAGCTCTGGTACTTTATTACTCCTTCTGTATTCCTTTCTGTCTAATAAAATCCTACCTTACCACTGATTATGGTCCTTGGGTTCATTCTTTGAATCCCCCAATCCTGCAGAGCAAGAACCTACTGAAGAAATTCCCGTAACACGCCTTCCACTTCCCTTTTCTACCCTGTCCTGTAGCTGCCCTCCTTCAATTTCCAGCTCAGGCCCTTCGCTTGTCCTTATCTCACTGTGCCTTGGGACCCTTCTTCCCTCCTTGAAGCAGCTCTGCACTCAGAAAAATGTGCCCCTGTTGGAGGAGGCAGGGTCTACAGACCCTTCCAGGTGACCATCTCCCTTGCCTCTGACTGACCCTAACCTCTTGGGACCACTTGCCAGTCCATTTTCTGACATTCATCCTGGGGCCCGCAGGGGTGTTCCCAGAGCACGTTGCGAGGACCAAATGCCCACAGCACAGCATCCTGGCAGAGGTCTGGGCACCTAGCCGTGGGCCGGCCACTCGTGGGTTCCCGGGCGCCAAGGCGGCCCTTTATTAATCGTGTGTTCGGACAAAAGCTAAAAGGACCGCAGTAACCTCAGCCGGGGCCGTAGCTGATGGGACAGGAAGACTTATTGCTCCCGACCTCTCGTGCAACCAGCAAGTACACAGACAGGAACTCAGGTCAGGGAAGAAGCCGACCAGAGAACGACCTCCGGGAGGCACGCGAAGGGCAGCGGGCGTTCCCAGGATCCCGCGCGCTGCGGGGCTGGGTGCAGCGTGACGTCATCAGCGGGCGCGGGGCCGGAAGTGCTGTGGTCGCCGCTGCGGGTCGCTGAGGCACGTGTGGATCCCTGGGAGCGTCGCGGGTGAGACAACGTGGGGTCCGCGGTGGCAGTGCGTGGGTGCGGGTTCCTCGGGCAGGCCCTGCACTGCCCCCCTCCCTCGCGTGGCTGCCCCATCCCTCTGCCACCCCGGCCTGGCCTCTTCGTGCCTCTGCACTGGCTGGACGGCTGTTGCTGTTTACAGCATGCTCCGCGTCCCCAATCCTTGCTTGGGGAGCCCTTGACCCCCTTCCTCCTAGAATCCCGCTTGGGGGAGATTCTGGGGACAGGGTTCTGCGGATGAAGCCTGGCATAGAGATGACCTCACAGGCCAATGAGGACAGCCCCAAAGGCCGCTTTCTCGTCTCACATTTGAGGAATGGGGGCTAGGCTCCGGATCGGGTCCTCTATGGGAATCCTTGGGTCCGACCTCCGCCATTGCCAAGCCTCACTGTCTTCATCTCAGATTTCGCCTCATAGTCCCTGTCTCTTGTCCTAGACCAAGAAAGGCTTCAAATGTCAGACCTGACTTAGGCCACCCTGTCAGACAGTACCGGAGGCTGAGCTAGCCACACCCCCACACCATCCACTGCTCAGGATTTAGGCCACACAGCCTTTTTTCCATACCCCAGGTTCACATCCTACCTCTTGGTCTCCTGGCCTACTGCTCATGCACACACATACCCTTTCTCAGGTCCCTGGCACTTGCCAGACACCAGCACCATGAGCTTTGTGGCATATGAAGAGCTGATTAAAGAAGGTGACACAGCTATCCTGTCACTGGGCCATGGTGCCATGTTGGCAGTGCGTGTGCAGCGTGGAGCACAGACCCAGACCCGACATGGTGTTCTGCGGCACTCAGTTGACCTCATTGGCCGCCCCTTTGGCTCCAAGGTGACTTGCAGCCGTGGTGGCTGGGTGTATGTGTTGCACCCCACACCTGAGCTCTGGACGCTGAACCTGCCTCACCGCACGCAGATTCTGTACTCCACTGACATTGCCCTTCTCACCATGATGCTGGAACTTCGTCCTGGCTCTGTAGTCTGCGAATCTGGTGAGTTCCTTGGGCCACCTCAGTTCTAACTGAGAAATCAATATGAAGGTGGCGGTCAAATGACGTCCAGGCAGCTCCCAACCTGCCCTTCCTGAAGACAGGCATGGCTATTCAGTTTCTGTTTTCACAGCTTCCTTTTGGGGGCTGACCGCAGGGAGTGAGGGTGGAGGCAGGGGAACCTGTTAGGAGTCAGGGGCTGTAATCTGAGAGAGAGGTGGTGGGGACTGGACTCAGATGGCCAACGAGAAGGTGGTACCCCAGCAGGATCCTGCCTGCTTTGCAGTGTGGGGCTAGCATGTTGCTTGGTGCTGACCACGGTGCTGATGGCTAGTTCCTAGTTGCCGCGCTGAAGAGGGAAAGAGAAGTATCCCTTTCTGGAAGGAATTCAGTACTACTCCCAGTGGATCATGGTAGGCAGGGAGTCTGCCCCATTCTTAACCATGGCCATATCCTCACCTACCACCAATGAATGTGAGCTTCATTGTTGCTGAGTCATGGGTCTGTGGTGTGGGTACTGCCCAGCCCCCCCCCACACACACACACACACAGATGCTGAGGGTGCAACTGAAGTCAAGATGGGTTCTAGCCCAAAGTGAGCCCAGATGATGACATGTTCTTCATGGGCTAGGGAGCTGTGGACCAGGGTCATGAAGAGTCCTAGCACTGCTGCTGTTGACTTTCTGAGGGTCCCTGGAGGGTGGGTGGTGGAGAGTGGGACTCAGCCAGCTCCAGCAGCTACTGCTCCTTGTGCTTCCTACGTGGTGGGAGAGGGCTGGCCTCTCACAGGCCCTGGCTCCACTGGTGTGAAGAGAGGTCAGTCAGTCACTCCTCTCCTGGGCTCCTCTGAGGTACCAGGTTCCCATTCTCAGGGGAGAGCACAGACAGGAAGCCCAGGGGACCAGCTCAGTGGTGCTGACTGCAGTGGAGCTTGTGGGCCTAGGCTGCATGTATGAGTGTGACTCAGAGTGGGGTCGCTGCATGTAAAGAGTCAGGGAGGACTCTCAGAGATTTGAGTTGAAAGGAGAAATTGCCTAACAAGAGCCAAGGGAGAGCTGTGTAAAGGCCCTGAAGTGGGGCCATGCCACGGGGCTGCGGTGGTGGGTGGGAGCAGGGTACAGGACATCAGGTGGGAGAGAAAACAAGGGTGCCCTCAGAGGGTTCCCAGGAGTCTGACTCTCCCTCAGTGGGAATGGCCAGGCTGTGCAGAGGGGAGTGTCGCCATCTGACCAAGGCCGGAAAGAATGCCATGGCTGTAGAAGGACAAGATCAAAGGTGACCAGGGTGATGGCTGTCACGAGAGCCCTAGAGAAGGGCTGAGCAGTTGTGGTGAGCAGGTGGGAGGAGGGTCGGCAGGATGTGAGATGGAGGTGTTGAAGGCGACTCTGTGGAGTCTGGCCAAGCATTGGGTGTCCTCAACTGGCTCTGGCACACCCCAGCAGGGTGCAGATTCAGGCTTGTTGATGCTGAGCACCATTTGAGTGTTGAGGGGGAGGTAGCAAGTGTGCAGTGGGTGCTGTGGTAGAGTCTGGGGTGGAGGCACGTGGCATTGGCAGTCGTCAGGCAGCTGGTGTTGGACGCTGTGGGGTGGGGGCCTTAGGCCCAGGTCCGAGTCTTGCAGAACAGGAAGTCGAAGCTAAGGTGGGAAATGGGGAAGGGTCCTGTGGGGGGGGCTGCCTCACGGGGGAGGCACTTTGTGGGAGGCAATGGGGTGAGGGATGGGACAGACCTAGCTTCTTTGTCCCTTTGGGGAAGACTTGCTGTGAGGCCCCTAGCTGGCTCCCCCTCAGCCTCTTTACCTGCTGTGTCAGGCTGGGATTGGGTGGGTGGCTTCTGTCCTCCCTTCCCCGGGAGCCTGGCTGCAGCCTCAGCCTCCCTAGCCCAGGCCTTGGGACAGCTAAGGCCACAGGTGGCCCAAGGACTGATACCTATATATGGCCTGGGGTCAGCTGCCCTCCCAGGCCCTTTGCGGGTCTCTCCAGATTAGGGAGGGGTTTGCTTCTTGGGTGGCTCTGGTCCCTGAGCAGTATGCTTGATGCCTGCCTGTCTCATCCTGTAGGCACCGGCAGTGGCTCTGTGTCCCACGCCATCATCCGCACCATTGCTCCCACGGGCCACCTGCACACAGTAGAGTTCCATCAGCAGCGGGCAGAGAAGGCTCGGGAGGAGTTCCAGGAGCATCGAGTGGGCCGCTGGGTGACCGTGCACACCCAGGATGTTTGCCGTAGTGGCTTCGGTGTGAACCATGAGGCAGACGCTGTCTTCCTGGACATCCCGTCACCTTGGGAGGCTGTGGGCCATGCCTGGGATGCCCTCAAGGTTGAAGGTGTGTGGGGGATCCAGAAGGATCCAGCCCTGGGGGTGTGGGGCTTGGCTACAGAGAGGTTCTGAGGCTTCCTGACTACGCGGCAGAATAGCCAGGCCAGGCCAGGCCAGGGCCCCTTTGTGGCCTGCGGTGAGGAATGGTTGGGTTGGCTAGGGAGTTAGGGTTAGGGGGATGGGGCAGGCCTGGCCTACTTGTGGCTCTACCCTGGTCCCTGCTGACTAAGGCAGGGGGGTCCGAGGTCCCTGGGGAATGTGCCCCCCCCCCACCAAGTACAGAGTGCAAAGTAGGCTCGGCAGAGGTTGGAGGCCAGGGCTGCCGCTGCCCCAGCTGTTTCATGCTGTCTTCCCCTCCCCCTCAGCTCACAGCCCAGGGAGCCAGCCCCTTTTAGGGAAGATGCTGGGTGTGGGGGTGGAGCAGCCTGAGGAAGGTCGGGCCCCAAGCCAGGGAGGCGCTCCTGAGGCGCAGGGTTTTTCCTTTTCTGGAGAAGGAGCAGGCTGGTGGGGAGGGCTCCTCCCAGCTGAGAGTTGCAGTGCGAGGGGGGGGAGGCAGGATGAAGGCCCTGGGAGGGCCAAGGCCTGGCTCAGACGCTAGGCAGTGGGTGGGGGTCCCTGACTGCTGGCTTAGGCTCTGCTGGACTCTGCTGAGGTGGCCCTTGGTGTCCCAAGGAAGGGACAGCCACTGGGGTCCCGACACCTACACCCCCTGCAGCTTTGCCTCTGTATACCTCTGGGTTCCAGCTCTCTGGGGACCCTGGTGGGCTCATGGCCTGAGCCTCTACAGAATCCTCCTTCCTGCTTTCTCAGTGGCTCCAGGATATCTGCACGCATCTGTTGTCCCCATCTTATGTCCCTGTAAACTCTCTGGGTCCTTTTCCTGGCTCTGCTGGATCTGGGCCCAGAGGATCCTGACTTATCCTGGGCCTGGCGTTTTCTTTTCTTTCTTTTTTTTTTTTTAGAGACAGAGTCTCACTTTGTCACCTGGGTAGAGTGCCGTGGCTTTACAACCTTCAGCTCTTGGGCTTAGGCGATTCTCTTGCCTTAGCCTCCCAAATAGCAGGGACTATGTTTGGCTGGGGCCTGGCCTGAACCCGCCACCCTCGCTTAGTATATGGGGCCGGTGCCCTACTCACTGAGCCACAGGCACCACCACCCCCCCTTTTTTTTTTTGAGACAGAGTCTTACTTTCTTGCCCCTGGTAGAGTGCTGTGGTGTCATAGCTCACAGCAACCTCAAACTCCTGGGCTCAAGAGATCCTCTTGCCTCAGCTTCCTGAGTAGCTGGGACTACAGGCGCCTGCCACAACCACCCACCTATTTTTTAGAGGTGAGGTCTCAGTCTTGCTCAGGCTGGCCTCAAACTCTTAAGCTCAGATAATTCACCCACCTTGGTCTTCCAGAGTGGGGCCTGGCATTTTCTGATGCTTGCTTTCTATGGGACTCCTGGGAAGGAGGTATGTTGTGTGTTCAGCTTTGGTGGTGACACTGAGCTTTGTTTGGGCAGGTGTCATGGCGGCAGGCACCTCCCCTACCCAGAACTCCTAACAGCCCTGTCTCAGGGTATGGCTGAGGAGAACAAGGCTTCAGGGATATTTGAGGCTTGCCCCAGCCACATCCAACCCCCTGCTTTGGCTTCCCTGCACCCTCCCTACAGGGACAGCGACCTGGGCTGGACTCATTCACCCGGGGCCAGGCTAAGTGAAATCATGCTTGGCTATCAAGCTCTGCTCAGAGTGGGTGATTCCTATTCCCTGGAGCTGGCGACAGCCTCTAATTTCCTGTGACAGCAGCGCCCCCACCCTGGCCTACGCAGCCTGCTCTGTGCAGCTGGATTCTCAGAGCTGCTGTGATGCCCTGCCCTCACCCTGACCCTCGACAGCCTCAGGGAAGGCAGGATGGTGATGCCCACTGCAGGCAGAGTAAGATCAGAGCTGTGTGGTTTCAGCCTGGTGCCTGGGACATGGGAAGGCTCTGTCCTGGGGCCAAGCGGGTTGGAGTGAAATGTGGTCCTGTGTCCAGGAGGGCACTTGCCCCAGGCGGCTGTCCAGTGATGACCAGGCCTGTGCATGGCTCTGTGGCCTCAAGCCCCATTGCCAGGGTTTGGGGATGCCAGGGCTGGGTGGGTGGGGCCCTGGGGCTCTGCCATCCCCTGACCTCTGACCCTGTGTCCTGCTCCCTGCAGGTGGGCGCTTCTGCTCCTTCTCACCGTGCATTGAGCAGGTGCAGCGCACATGCCAGGCGCTGGTGGCCTGCGGCTTCACAGAACTGAGCACCCTGGAGGTGCTGCCCCAGGTCTACAACGTGCGCACTGTCAGCTTGCCCCTGCCTGACCTGGGAGCCAGCACAGGCCCCCCTGCTGGCCCTGATGCTGGCCCCTTCCGCAGTGGCACACCCATGAAGGAAGCTGTGGGCCACACTGGATACCTAACATTTGCCACCAAGACCCCAGGCTAGCGGCTACTACCTGGGAGCACCAGGGAGCTGGGAGAGCTGTGGGCCCCAGGCAGGGGAGCTAGAGGCCACCTTATATGGTCAGCGGATGCCTGTTGGGCCTGTGTTCAGAAACAGACTGCAGGGCAGAGCTTGGGCGCCTCCTGGGTTGCTGAATGGTGGAGGGGCATCTGTCTCCCCCTCCACCCTCTGCCCCACCACTGCCCAGCCCCCAGCCTGATCCCCAGCTGCTGTTTGGTGCCAAAACGAAGTCTGCACTGCCGTGGACTCTCCAGGTTGTCTGGGCCAAGAAGGCAGGATCTGAGCCCCTGCCCAAGTGGCCCAAGCAGGAAGGCCACTGCTGTGGCCGCTCCCACAGATCTTCTGTAGCCAAGGCTCCAGGCTGGTGTTCCCTGGGCATGGCCAGAAGCTGGGATAGAGCTGACTGGAGAGTGCTGCCCTACCCCTCTGCCCTCCCCAGTGCCATGGTGAACCTGCTCTCTGGCCTCCAGGCTAACTCTACAGCATTAGGCACTGCCTAGGCCTAACGTGTCCCCTCCTGTCCGAGGGGCAGAGTGTAGCCCCCTTTGGGCCAAACCCCTTAGTGTGTCATCAGTGAAGTGATGTCACACAGAGGAACAGAGAAGGACAGTTATTTGCTTCAAGTGACCTAGCAAGTCCATGTTGGAGCTGGGGTTTGGACCAGCCTGGGCATCCCAGACCTACATGGGTAGCCCTGCCTCTCCCAGGACCCTGGGGCATTCATCACTTCCCCTGCCATGTGGCCCTGCGCCTGGTCTCCCTGTGGTGAATAGCAGCGTCACAGGAGGACCAGCACCTGAGTCAGGCCATGGCGCAGCTGTTCAGGTGCCACTGCTGCATGGATGAGCTGGGCGTGTCCCCTGTGCTGGGGAGGGAGCCTTGGGCACTGTGTGGCACCGGGCCAGTCCCCAAGTGTGCATGACAATAAACGTGCTGCTCCCATGTGCTGACTGGTCCCCTGGCTGTGAAGAAGCCACCCCAGCTGGAGTCCAGGCTCGGCCCCCACCCGGCACCCTGCTTCTTCTTGACCTAGGGAGAGTGCTCCTAGGGCTCTAGGCTCCAGGACCTGGAGGCTCAGTGGACAAAGGGGTATGTGCCCACTCCAATCTACCTCTGGGAAGGGCCATTTGTCCTGGGTGAGAGTTGGGTTTTAAGAACACTGGACCTTCCTCCACAGCCCTGGCACCCCAGGCCTTCCTGTGTCCCCTGAGAATGACTCTAGGTCCCTACAACTGCAGCACTGCTCCAGGGGCCTGGTCCCCCTCCTTACAGGACCTGGCCTGACCTACCCTCACTCCTAACCCGTGGACAGAGGACAGCCCCAGGCCAGGCTCAACATGGAAGTGGGTGGCCCCAATGCCAGGAGTTCCTGGAGGGTCATAAACTGGGCGGCCACCCCACCACTTGCATGGTGCTGGGCTCCCCCCAAGACTGCCCTGCTTTGCCCAACCTCAGCTGCCTGGCCTTGGGAGAGTTTGGCATGTGAGGATCAGGAGGTGCTTTGAGGTACAGCTCTCCACGGTTTTCAGAACACACTGCAGGTACTGAGTATGTCCATTTTCCAGATAGGACTGAAGCTGGCGGCCCAGATAGTGGCCCTAGTGCGTTACCATCATCTGCACTCAACTGGAGGAGCGGTGGGGGCCAGGGTCTTTGTCCACCCTCAGTTATCACATGGGACAGGCCGTTCTCCTGATTTGGGCTTCTTTTAGCCTCAGCCCTGTGCTGTGCTGCTTGCCCACACAGGCTCTCATGGCTTTCCTAGGCTAGAGGTCCACCTCCTGCCCCATAGTCCTCTGGCCTCAGCTCAGCCTCGCTCACTCCATGAGCCAGCTGTGAACTTCTACATGTCCTTCAATACCCCACTCAAATGTCCCTCAACATGCTTTCCTTGACATCTTGGTGCCATACTCAGGCAGAGGCAGCCTATACACCCATCATCTGCTCCCAAGTGGCCCATGCTGATATTCTCATGTGCTGCTCCTGTCTGGAAGCCCCACAGCAGAGTAGTAGCAGAAGCCAGTTCTGTAAGTGGGGAGCCTGACTCCCAGAGAAGCAGGGCTGGGGCCTATGGCCAGTGAGTGACCAATCAGGCTGCTGGTGGTCACCTTGAGTCAGCAGCACAGGCTCGTCACGGGGTAGGAATTCACCGAGAAACTCCTATTTAGTGTCACCTCTGGTCCTCTTTTTTTCCTTGGGCAAAGGCACATCTGACTCCCTGGAAAGCCCTGGGCCTGACTCCAGCAACCTCCCCCACGGAAGTCCCCTCCACAGTCCCTGTGAGCTGCTCCTGGGCCTCAACCTTACCTCCTCTGATGGCCCCTGCCCCCAACCGAGAGTGCCTGGGGCCAGTCTCTGGGTGGGTGATATTAGGGACACCATGCTATGGAGGACATGCCCTCTTAGAATGAGGAGGTCTGCCCCTGGTCTCCATGGGAGCTCTTCATCGGCCATCTGCCTCTGTGCTGGGGCAGCAAAAGGGCTGCGAGGGTCCCCAGCCCGTGGTACAGGTGGGGAAACTGAGGCCTGGGGGAAATGAGGCTCACTGGGATCCCAGCCATAGATGGTCCCCCAGAATGATCACAAAGGCTTGGGTAGGTTTCTGATGGGTTATGGAAGGCTCTTAAGAACAGGGAGTGCTGGGTGGCACCTGTGGCTCAGTGAGTAGAGCATCAGCCCCATATACCAAGGGTGGCAGGTTCGAACCCAGCCCTGACCAAACTGCAACAACAAAAAAACAATAGCTGGGTATTGTGGCAGGCGCCTGTAGTCCAGTCTACTTGGGCAGCTGAGGCAAGAGAATCGCCTAAACCTGAGAGCTGGAAGTTGCTAAGAGCTGTGACATTACGGCACTCTACCAAGGGTGACAAAGTGAGACTGTCTCAAAAAAAAAAAGGGGGGGGGGATGCTGGCTTGGCACCCGTAGCACAGTGGATACAGTGCTGGCCACATGCACTAGGGCTGGTGGATTCAAACTCAGCCTGGGCCAGCTAAATAACAATGACAGCTGCAACAACAACAAAAATAGCCAGGTATTGTGGCAGGTGCCTGTAGTCCCAGCTTCTTGGGAGGCTGAGGCAAGAGAATCACTTAAGCCCAAGAGTTTGAGGTTGTTGTGAGCTGTGATGCCATGGCACTCTACTGAGGGCAACGTAGTGAGACTCTGTCTCCAAAAAAAAAAAAAAAAAAGAAAAGAAAAAGAAGGGATGCCTGTGCAGAGTGGGAATGTGGGAGGATGGGCAGCCTTGTAGGCTGTGGGGGCAACCCAAGACAGGTGAGCACAGGTGGAAGGTACTCCAGAAGCAGTGGGCACAGAGGGTGCTGTTGTTTGCAAGGCTGAGGCCTGGTGCCTCACTGCCCAGGGACTGTTGGGCTCACTGTCCCTTCTATGGGGGGGAGGGGGCACTTTCGCCCCGCAGAAGCTGATGAGATCTGCTATGTACTAGGCTCCTTCCTGTGCTGAGGGCCCATCCAGGGCAGCCCAGGCCTGCTAGGAGAGCTCTTGAGAACTGGACACAGATGGAAGTACATAGGGCAGGTGAGACATGGACAGCTAGAGTGGTTCAGGGCCTGAGTGATGCGTGGTGGGGGAGGGGCCCTTTCTGTCTCTATGGGCCTGGCCCATTTCCTGGACATTGAAGCTAGATTGACCTGCGGGTTAGTGGCAAAGACCAGCTTAGAGCTGGGGTCCATTGGCTCAGAGCCTGCTAGGCTGGCAGTGGGGCAGAGGGTCTCTGCATAAGTGGTGGGGGCAAGCAGGGGAGTGGGACTGTGGAGGCCTGCTGGCCTCACCCACCCAGTGTGCCCCCCACCATGTTGAGTCTCAGCCCAGGAGAGCCTGTGTGGCCCAGCCTGGTGCCCAGGACGAGGGCGTTTCAAAGTCAGTCTGCCTCGGAAGTGGTGGCGGTAGCGGGAGAATAACTCGACTCCCACCAGGCTGAGAATAGCTCGGAATTGGGTCACGCTCACCCAGCACTCCGGTCACAGCCTCCAGCCTTTGACAATAATCAGCTTTCTCCCAGACATCTGTCCTTTCAGAGAGGGGTTGGCTGGTGCGGGTTTTTACAAGGAGCAAAGTAGAGGGGCTGCGGGGGAGGGGCGCCCTTCCTGCTGCCCTCCTCGTTGCTTCCTTTGCTCTCCCTGCTCCGGGCCTCTGTGCCAGGTCACCACCTTCTTCCTGCCCACCTCCTGCTCCCCTCCACTGCCCAGAACCCACCAATCTCTTGCCCCTGGCAGGTGAGGAGACAGCTGGGGTCAGATGGAGGTAGTGGGCCGTGCCTTGTCCCAGATCCCTGGCCAGTCCTGTCCTGCCTCTCCTGAGGGTCAGTGCCCTCATACCACTGCCCAGAGTCCCCTCCTCTGTCTCCCTCCAAACCTCTCCCTGGTTCTTCTTCCTTTTTAATGCAGATAAAGGGGCATTAAGGAATAAGCCACCCTGCTTCACCAAAGTCTCTGGGGACTCATGTCTCTTCAGACCTCAAACTTGTTCTTGTTTCCTGCCCATTTTTCCAGAGTAGCCTTGAGAGGATGGAGGAGCTGGGTGATGTCACAGGCTCCAAGTCCATGTTTCCACCTGGGGTGTGCTGGTTGTGCTGCCACCAGAGGGTGCGTTAGGGTGCCGAGCCCGTCCCTGTGACAGCATAGCAGATACTACCTGCAGAGGTCCCGGCATGCCTGCCAGGCACACTGTCTTCAGTTCTTTAATGTTTATAGACCCACAAGGCACTTGGGGTGACACCTTTCCTAAGCTTTAGCCACAGGCATGTTCTTGAAATGCCCATGAATCTGAGGTTCTCAAAATGTCCCTGGACCAGCTGCTTGGTGTCACCTGGGAGTGCAGTGGAAATTCACCCCAGACTTGAGTCAGGCGCTTGGGCAGGGCCACCCATGTTCAACAAGCCCTCCAGTTCAGAGTCACTGCCGGGAGAACCTGGAAACCGTCAAACTGTTCCTTCCTTCCTCTTAAAATGAAAAACACCTTTACTGAGGCAGCCGCAATGCTGGGAGCTCCCTGCACACAATGGGGCCGCTGTTTCTGAAGCCAAGTTGTCGTTTAGAGGTTCCCTTCACCTTGGTTTGGTTGTGTGATTGCCTCAGAGTCCCCACATCCTTCTCTTGTGTCCCTAACTCTCCCAAGAAACAGGAGGCAGCCATGTGAACTGTGTGTGGACCTCATTAGGTCCGATTTGCACAAACCGAATGTTTTATTTTATAAAATGGGACAACAGGAAAACTTGGATCCTGTGTGGGTGTTTTTGAGTTTAAGGAATGACACCACCTTTGGGTGTTTGGATGGCCTCCTGGAAGGAAAGTGCGATGGGATTTGCCTCAAAGTGTGGAGGAGGGAGAAGGGGAGGGAGATGAGGCTGCCCTCAGAGTCCCTGGCTCTGGGGCCTGGTACTGGCTGCTGGACGACTGATTATCTTTGCTGATGCATTTCTTTTTTTTTTTTTTTGAGACAGAACCTCAAGCTGTCACCCTGGATAGGTGACATCACAGGTGGCATGATAGGTGGCATCACAGCTCACAGCAACCTCCAATTCCTGGGCTCAAGCGAGTCTCCTGCCTCTGCCTCCCAAGTAGCTGGGACTACAGGCGCCCGCCATTGTTGTTTGGCGGGCCCGGGCTGGATTTGAACCCAGCCAGCTCAGGTGTACGTGGCTGGCGCCTTAGCCCGTTAAGCCACAGGCACTGAGCCTGCTGATGCATTTCTTTACATTTTCCAAAATAAAAAGTTTTTTTTTTTTTTTTTTGAGACAGAGCCTCAAGCTGTCACCCTGGATAGAGTGCTGTGGCATCACAGCTCACAGCAACCTTCAATTCCTGGGCTCAAGCGAGTCTCCTTCCTCCGCCTCCCCAAGTAGCTGGGACCACAGGCACCCGCCATAACGCCCGGCCGTTTTTTGGTTGCAGCCGTCATTGTTGTTTGGGGGGCCCGGGCTGGATTCGAACCTGCCAGCTCAGGTGTACATGGCTGGCACCTTAGCCCGTTGAGCCATGGGCACCGAGCCAACTTTTTTTTTTTTTTTAAGAGACAGAGTCTCACTTTGTTGCCCTGGGCTAGAGTGCCGTGGCATCAGAGCTCACAACAACTTCCAACTTCTGTGCTTAGGCGATTCTCTTGTCTCAGCCTCCCGAGTAACTGGGACTATAGGCGCCCACCACAACGCCCAGCTATTTTTTTGTTGCAGTTTGGCCAGGGCTGGGTTTGAACCCACCACCCTGGGTATATGGGGCCGGAGTCCTACTCACTGAACCACGGGTGCCGCCCTTTTTTTTTGTTTGTTTGTTTTTTAAAGGGCAAATGCCCCAGGCTGCATCAACCTTTCATTTGTTCTACATGTACCAAGGGCCCTGAGCTCTGCCATGCAGTGGACAGAGTCAGAGATCCTTGCCCTTTCTGGGCCTAGGGGCTGCTGCTCCTAGCCTTGCTGTCCCCAGGGTGCCCTCACATCAGGGAACTGTGGTATGTCTCTTGGGTTCTCCAGTGTTGGGGTCTGGGGTGCCGGGTGGCCAATAGAGTCCCATGCTGCAGGCGGGTGAGAGAGACAGGATAGCCTCGTCCCCAGCAGAGACAGCTGGTGCTGTCCATGCACCACTCCTTGTATGGACCCGCAGACCTAAGAGCGAGTGTGCTGGGGTGCAGGACAGGTCTCTGGAGTGGCTCAGCCCTGGAGGCAGGAGCAGGCTGGGACCATTCTTACTTCTTGCCCCCAGGCCATCCTTCAGGTCTCTCCAGGACCAGGTGACCTCCCACCCCCTCACCTCTGCCTTCCAGACCTTCCCAGTGGCCTGCTTGCCCAAACCCCACCTAGTTGCCACCAACAAGCCTGGCTGTTTCCCTTGTCCCAGAAAATAAGTTAGATGTCCAGCCTATTGTAGTTTCATTTACAGACAATGTCTGGCTCCAACAGTCCTCACCAACAGATGTGTGGAGTGACCACCTCTCTGCCTCTTGATACCCCACCGTTAGGCAGCCACCAGCTGCTTCCTGCCACTTGTGTGGCACCTGCCTGGGGTGAGTCTGTATAAGGTAGTGTGAGGCAGAGAGAAGACCAGGTTTCTCAACAGAGACCATCTATGGTTTTTCAGAGAGCACCACCACAGCCAGGAGCTGGCACATGGTGGTCAGCAGTACCCTGCTGCCCGTCTCCCAGGGCGCAGAACACATGGGCTGAATGTGGCCCAGGCCTGCGGAGGTGCAGCCCTGCCTAGGAATGCTGGCGTGGGGTGGGGATGGTGGGACAGCAGAGGCTTGTTGCTAAGCTACGGCTACAATGGACATTCCGAGTGCCAGGCAACGGGAAGGAAATAGTTCTTGGCAGGGGAGTACTAGGGGGTCCCGGACCATGCTTGTCCCCAGTTCTACTGTGTATACCCCTTGAGACATCCAGGCCCACGGGTCACCTGGCCCTCAGGTGAAGTGCAGCCCCCTCCTCCCTCCTGACTAGGCTTGCCTTGGTCCCCAGGTCCCCAGAGGAGGGGGTGTCATAAAGTCCAGGGCAAGGCCAGATGTTCCGGTGGGACCTCTGTCCCCTAACACTACCCTAGCCCTTGAACTCAGCAGCCCCACCTACTTCCTGCCTGGCTGGCTGTGCTGCAGCCCAACATGCCAGTGAGGCCACCAGGTATCCAGTGGTCCCTCACTGGCTTGTTTTACCCCCTTCAGGCCTCACTTCCTCTGCATCGACTGTTAAGGAACTCTGGGGCCCAAGTGTCCAGCCCTGTATAGGAGGGAGGGTTACTGTCTGCTCTAGCCATCCCAGGCCTCCTGGCGCTTGTCTGGCCCTTATCACCCCAGACGGTCACTGAGCTTCTAGGTCCACCCTAGTCCCTCCAGAGTGGGGAGGGGGTGGAGTTTGGGCCCCACTCCTGCCTGTTTCTGCATCTCATGATAGCTCTCAGGGTCCCAGCTAACCAGCATATTCCTGTCGGCCAGGCATTCGGTTGGGGTTAGCACTTAGTACACAGTGCAGCCGACCAGGCAGTGTCACCAGCCCACACATGCTCAGATGCCCATGACTCTGTTTGCCTGGCCATGCTCTGGTGTCTGCCGCACATAGTCCTTCCTGAGCCTGCCGAGACGGCTCCTGGCTCTGCACCCGGAGGTGCCCAGTGCAGCCTGGGGGAGGCAGGCAACTGGCTCTGGTTGTCGGAGCACGCCAAAACGGGAAGGCCGCTCCCACCTGGGACTGGGGCTTTGGGCAGAGGCCTTGTCACTCTGAACCTCAGTCCTATGCCCTGTCAAATGGGTCCCCTCAGGAGCCCCTGACTGGGTTTGGGTGCTCTAGGCTTGCCAGCTCCTCACCCCACCACACATGCGTGTGCACACATGCACCCTGGGGTCAAGGGAAATCTGGCTTCAGCAGCTGAACCTCTGCCCACCCCCAAAAGCTTGCCTGCCTATCTTGGGGACCCAGACAGCTAGACTCAGACTGCTCACCAAGCCCCTGGCCCAGCATGGCATCTGGGGTGGGGTCTGCCCTGAACAGGTGTTGTCACTTAATCTGGAGCAAAGCTGGGCTGGGGGTTGATTGCCCTCCCCTCCCCCACCCTAGTCACTAGAGGAGAAAGCCCAGGCCCTGCCAAGGCTGAGCTGGGGCCCCTCAGCGTCTCCCAGGCAGGGAGCTGGGGACAAAGAGGCAGCTGCCAGCAGGGTGGGGTGGGGGGGCTGCGGCCTTTGTGTGCTCAGCCCCTCCTGGTGACCTCACCACCGGCCAGAGAGAAGGGCCCTTTCTTCCCAAAGACTGGCAGTTGGGAATCCGCCTGGGGACAAAGCCGCTGGCAGGCGGGGGACCAGTGAGTGGCTGGCCCCCTCATGGCATAAATCAAGGGGGAGGAGGGGGAGGGTAGGGTAGCTGCCTCTGCTACCCAGGAGGGGCATACTCATTGGTACAAACAGACCATTCCCCACAGGAGGGTAAATCCCTCCAAGCCTTATCCGTTTGTTCATTGCCCCATCCCTCTTTCATTCCAGGGTTAAGCCCTGTGGGGGGCCTGGGGACAGGGGAGTGAAGGAGGGACTGCTGGATGGGGGGCGGGGGCTCCCAGTCTTCAAGGGGACGGACAGTCAACAGCTACTGGTTGTCCTAGCAAGCACCGGAGCCATGGCTGCCCAGCTACTGGTCACATATTGGCCTCTCCAGGCTCCCAAGGGGAGGTCAGGAAAATATTTGGTTTTCAATTGTGGTGTTAAGTGACACCCTCCACCTCCCACATGGGGCCAAAGAGCTTCCTGTCCCCAAAGGAAGTGCTCAAAAAGCCTCCTCATAGCCTTGCCAGCCTTTGGCCTCAGCCCCCCCCCAGAGCTCTGCTTGAGACTGCCTCCTTACCCCCACACTCCAGTACTACTAGAGTTCCTGCCCAGCCAAAAGCAGTGCAGAGACAGGTACAGGTGGCCCAAGAGGGCCCAGACAGCTCAGGTCATCCAGAGTTCCTCAGGCTGCCTCAAATACCTAGTTCTCATCTACCTGGTGTCCAGTGTGGGCGTACTGGCCCTGGATCCCAAGACCTAGTCCTCAGCCTCCCCAGACACTGGACACTTGCCCCATCCTCAAAGCTCTGAGCATATCAGCGCTAGGCCAGGTGTGCTGCCTATAGGTGAAGGCAGCAGCCCCTGAAGGTCGGTCCAGGTCTGGGAAGCAGGCATAGGTGTGCTGGTCAGCAGGCCCACTGCCAGACTCAGAGGGTCTCCCCACCCATCAAGGGTAGCCTGGCCCTGATATCCTGGCCACACTGATGACAGAGGGCCCTGTCACTGGGGAGAGGGGTGTGGGGCAGCTCCTGGCCTGAGGCCTGCAGTCCCCCCAGCAGCAGTGACTGGGAACCTGCCAACGCCCTTTCACAACCACCATAGCTGCTGGGGGCAAGAGGCACCTGCTGGGTGCTGGCCTCCCTGCACCCACTTATGGGTGTGGAGAGGGAGCCCTGGCAGGCCCAGGCCAGGAGGAGGCCTGAAGCTTCCAGGCACCGACCCTAGAGACTGGGAGGCCTAGGGCGTGGCCTCCCAGCCCCAAAAGCCCTTGGCCCCTGGTAGGCAGGCAGGCAGGCGCTGAAAGTAGGCCAGTGCTTTGTGCAGTGTTGCCATGGCACTGCTGGCTGTTGCCTGCGCAGCCGCCTCCTGGGCTATTCCCAAGAGCCTCAGGCCAACCAGGCAGCTCCCAGCCCCTGCTCATCCCTGGGGCCCGGTGCTGGCCCCTGCCCTTGTCACCACAGGCTGCCAGGGACAGATGTAGGTCTTACCTTGTTAAACACTCAGCACAAGCGTGAGCACCCACATACACAAGTGCAAAAGCATAGGCACCCCACTACCTGGGTGGGTAGGTGCTCACAGCGGCTGCGGGGGCTCCCACAGCTCCAGGCACACCTGGGCCCCCTCGGAGGTGTTGGCTGAGTGGGGCTGCCTCACCTCAGCTGCTTACTGAGACTCAGCAGTCACTGATGACTTTGCAAGAAGGGTAGTTGGCCTGAGACATGCTGGCAGGGGGACCTGCTGACACTGGAGGCATCTGGGTGCCTCCCCATACCACGGCTCTGTGCCTCACCTGGCACTGGGTGATCCTCACAACCCCACAACAGGGGACCACCGCCCCACTTACAGGATGAGCAGGGTTGGCAGTACTCTTCCATGGGCGTGGCAGAGAGGGTGGTAGTCACTAGGGGCCTGGTGGAGCAGCTAGGAGTCCAGGCACAGAGGCCCTGGATGGCCCAGCCAGACTCTAGTTGTCAGCTGACGTCAAAAGGTGGAAAGGGAGGTGGCCTGAGGGTCCTCAGCCTCCCTGAATCCCTGCTGATAAAGCCTCCACTGTGGGCCCAGGAGGCTTCCTTGTGGCCAGTGCCCTGGAAAAGGGGCAAGGTGAGGGGCTGGGTCTCTCCTGCTCCCCACATGTTGGAGAGGCCCCCACCCTGAGCATGCCGCTCTGAAGAGGAGCTGCATGAGAGTGGGACAGGTGTGGAACATGGAGGCCCATGGATTTTCAGAGGTGCTCTCTAAAGGTGGTCTCTCAGGGCCCAGTGCAAGCAGGTGCTGAGGGTCCCCAAAGGCTTCCTTGTGTGTGGGCGGTACAAGAGTGGACAGAAGGAGAGGGGGCGTCATCAAGAGGCAGTTGCTCAGGGAACTTGTGGCAGAGGCTGGTCCGCTGGAGCTGGTGTGGGTGGCGTGGAGGCCAGGATGAGGGGGCTTGCTGCAGTGACAGGCACAGGGGCTGGCTTGTGCAGAGGTTACTGCTACCAAGGCCAGGCTGCGGGCAGGAGCTGGGCCCCCACTGCTACACCTGGGGCCACCCACCAGGCCCCAGGTGAGTAACTGAGGCTGCTGGGGCCAGTGCCATCACCTCACACCCAGCCCAACTAGCTGCCTGGGAAAGCGTGGAGCAGCCTCCAGAGGTGTGCTGTGCAGCGACCACTGTCTGGTGAGCTGTTGCTGAGTTGTCCCAGTTGCTGTCGACCCTCCTACACAGGGTAGTGACCCCACTGGCCTGTGATGGGTCCTTTGAGACCTGGTTGTTTCACTTCTGCTGGGGAAACTGAGGCGTGGAAAACAGGGCTTCCTAGAGGATTCCTTGAGCCCCAGGAACTAGGTGGAGGGCTGGGCAGGTGAGCCCCACCCTTCCCTGTGCTGGCAGGCAGTTTTTCCTGACTCTCCCCAGGAGCAGACCCTACTCCCAGGCCCACCAGGTGCTCCAGATCTCCTAGATCCCTCCTTCTCTCAGCCCTTCTGCCCTAGACCCCACAACACGGAATGAGAGCTCCAAGATGCTTGAGGACACAGGATAGGATGGGATTGCCTCCTTTGGGGGTGTCTTTCAGAGGCAGAACATCATGCAGCCTGGAGGAGCAGGATCAAGGAGGTCACCAAAAGCTTTTTTTTTGAGACAGAGCCTCATGCTGTCACCCTGGATAGTGTCGTGGCATCACAGCTCACAGCAACCTCCAACTCCTGGGCTCAAGCGAGTCTCCTGCCTCAGCCTTCCAAGTAGCTGGAACTACAGGCGCCCACCACAACGCCTGGCCATTTTTTGGTTGCAGCTGTCTTTGTTGCTTGGCGGGCCCAGGCTGGATTCAAACCCACCAGCTCAGGTGTATGTGGCTGGCGCCTTAGCCACTTGAGCTACAGGCGCCCAGTCTCACCAAAAGTTTCTTATAGGAAGTGACATTTGGCTTGGGCAGTGAAGGATGGGCATGAATTCTGGGGAGTGTGGGGGGAAGACCAGGGTCCAGCCCATGTAGAGATCAGGGTAGCCACACAGGCCTCACCCATAGGCCCTACTGCAGAGAAGGATGTACCCTTGCCTACCAGGATGCAAGCTGCTCCACTTTGATGCACTGGAACAATATGGAGCTGCTGGAGGGTGAGCTGGTGGGGCAAGAGGCTGAGATGGCCCTCCCTGGCCAACTTGGGGCGGGGGTTAAAGGGCTAACTAGAAGTTGCCAGATCTGCAGGGGCTCCATGCCAACTCACAGCAAGCACCAGGCACCACCAGACAGAGAAGCCGCAGCCCAGGTGGTATTGTCACTACCTACCCATCACTGGCCATGGCAGGCACACTGGGGGCTGGCCCCAGCCCACTTCCAGCATCCTGGGCTCTGCAAAAACCTGACCTTGAGCGCCTTCTGGTGGCTAGATCTGGGAGAACATGGCAAGGTAGGTGCACTGTTTGAAAGACCTCTCAAGTCAAGGAACCAGTGCAGATCAGATCTGTCTCCCTCTCCACCTGGGCTAGCAAGAGGGCCTAGTCAAAGGGAGTCCGACCAGAGGTCTATCTCCTAGCATAGTGTTTTTCACCCTTTTTTGTCTTACAGAATACTTGAACCGATAGTTAAACTTCTGGGGCACACTTTAATTAAGGTGATCAAAATATATATACTTACTGTGCTTTGAACTTTTTTTGAAAGTAACTTAATCTTTAAAATTTTTCAACACACCTAAGATCCTCTCGCAGTACACCGGTTGAAAATTATCTTAGAGGTCCCCTTGGGGCATCCTCTCAGGACTGAGCTGGCACAGGCCTAGTACCTGTGTGGATGTCCATAGCAAAAGTCACCATGCTGGATCTGGGGAGCCTCCCTGAAGAGCATGAAGCCTGAGGCTGCTGTGCCTGATGCTCTGTTCCCCCTGAGGAGTGTCTGCTCTGGCCCTGAAGATTTCAGCTGACTACCTGCTGGGCTCCAGCCTCAGGGCCTTTGCATGGGCTGCTCCAGGCCTCACACTGCCCCTATCCACACGGCCACCCTGGCAGCCAGGCTGCCCTGGGATGTCTGTTCCTCCCTTGAGCAGTTGGGTTAGGGCTGAGGGCCAGAGGATGCCTTTTCCTGGGAAAATGGAGCCTGGGGTTCCCAGAGGACATAAGCCGAAGGCCACTGAGGGTGTCCTGGGCCTGTAGGAGCTGTATCAGACAGGGCTGATACCAGACCACAGGCCAGGAGTCCTCCAGCCTCCCTGAAGGTAACAGGTCAACCCACACCTCACCTGCACCTGGAGGCTGCCCTTTCAGCTCCATTAACTGTGTCCTCGGGAACCCTGCTCCCACTGCCAGAAGTCAGCTCTCTGCCCCGCATCAAGGAAGGTTCTGATGAGTCACTGGGCTTGCCTTCCCAGTGGAAGCTCCAGTATCTCAAGTGCCAGCCACCTGCAGCCTCCCTCATGGGTGCTGCTAACATTCTCTCTGCAGCTGTGGGTGGAGCTGGGACTTCTAAGGGCATGAGTCCTGCCCATCCCAGCCATTTCATTCAGGAGATGTCACACCTTGGGTCAGGCTGCTAACCACTGGCCTGTGGGGCTGGTGAGTGGGTTGCTGCTTCAGGGCCCAGGGGTGGCCTTGTCTTTCTCTGGTCTTATTTCTATCTGGGAGGGTGGTGGGTGAGGGACCAATCTGGACACTTTCCCATGGGGCACACACCTACCTGCACAAAGTAGGCCAGAAGGGGCATGTCAGTGTCTGCTGGGGACAAGTAGGGATGACCAGGTACAAGGTGGCCTCCCAGTGTGCAGATCTGGCAGTGCACTGCTCTGCTGGGGGCCCATCCCAAAGCTGTCCTGTCCTCACAGGCTCTCAGGCCACCTCCCCTCAAGTGGCTGAGCCTGGCCTCCAAACTCCCATAGTGGCTCCTAAGGACTTGCTGCCAGTGTGACTGCCTGGGCCCTCCATGGCTATTTGTCACTGTGTTCTTCCTGCTGCTGCCTCACAGGAAGCGGGCACTGATTGTGAAGAAGCTTCCAGCTTGCCAGTAGGGACACCAAGTCACGGGAACATGCTGCAGGCAGTGCTGTGCTCCACGCCTCACACAGCAGGCTCTGGCACTCTGCATGGCTCCCTAACAGGTACCCTGTCCACCTCCTTCAGGAAGCTCCCCAGACTTCTCAACCACCCAGTCAGATTCACCCAATGCTCTAAGTCCTCAAAAAGCCATGCATCCTTGTGTGGTGGTGTGTGCTGTGGCCCCACTGGGGGTGTCCGCCTGGGGTGGGCATGGTCTGTACCTTCTATGCACCCGGCACCTCTAACAGGCAGGTGCAGGTGGTGTTTAAACAGACATAGTCCATCCCAAACCTTTATCTGTCAGTGGGTTTCTTTCAGGTACTTCCCCACCCAGTACCCTGAATGGCTTCCTCATTTAGAAACATCTGACCCTTGGGCGTTGCCTGTGGCTCACAGAGTAGGGTGGCGGCACCATATACCAGAGGTGGTGGGTTCAAACCCAGCCCTGGCCAAATACTGCGAAAGAAAAAAAAAAGAAAGAAACATCTGACCCCGACACAGCCCCTCCCAGCCCCAAGGACATGGGGACACGGGCTCTTCAGGAGTCACTTCAGTGCTATGTAGCACAAAGAGGGTGCTTTGAAATCCTGCTAGATGAACTTCAGGGTCAGAAACCAATACTGCCTCCCCAGACAGGCTGAAAGCTCAGCCAAAGGCTCTGCAGATGGCCTAAACCAGGTGTGACCCACTGACATGTGGTCCCAGGGTCTCTAAGAGTGTGGGACATCTAAGATTCTCTACCTGAGCTTCTGAGGGGGCAACATGGGACTAAGGCAAAAAGACCCTGCCAGTGTTAAAGAAGAGCCCTGGCATAAGGTATGGCAGAAAAAGATTCTTTGAATCCTGATGAGCAAAGAGGTAACAGATTTTAAACACCTTATGAAGTTCACTAAAGATCTGATTTATTCAGCAAGCATTTGTTGAATGTCTATTATATGCTGGGAGCTGAGGACATTGTCCCTAAAAAATAGTTTATCCAAATGGTGTTTGGGTGCCCATATGGCTAGGACCCTGGGCTACGCAGATGAAGACACTTTCCTCCTGCCCTGGAAGATAACTGGTGTGAGACAATCCCATGTGTCCAAAGCTATTAACAGCAAAGGTGCAGGGACACAGACATGCTCTGTGGCCTGGAGGGACAGGAGGGGATGTGGAGACAAAAGCAACAGGAACCAGGGATGCAAATAAGAAAACCATCAGATGTCCTCCTCTCTGCTCAGCACTCAGGACCACCCAGCTCCATGTCCCCTGAGGACTGAAGTGGGGACAAACACAGTGGGGGAGACCAGGCAGCTGCAGGGACATGGCTCAAGAATTTAAGGATTATATATACACTTTGGGCTTCTCAAACTGGGGATGGGGGTGGGGTCACAGATCCATGGTACTCATGAATCCTGAGAGGAAAATACCTTCACTTTTATGTTAATGTAGAACGATAAAAGTTTTACAGTTATAATTCCCAATGGGTTTTTCCATTAGAAGGGACACATAGTATGATGATGTGGGGCCTTTGGGATAAAATACTGAAGCTGAATGCTTTAGTATTAACCAGCTGAATCCTTCAGACTTAAGTGCTAAGTACTGCACACTTTTCAGAAGAAAATAAGCTCAGAGAGGCCAACTAATTCCCCCAGCTTTGAGAACCTAGGAGCCAGGGCCCCAGTCCACATTTGCAGCATGGGGCCAGCATTCTCTCAAGTGGGAGCTCTTAGTGATGTAATCGGGTTCACCTCTCCAGGTAAATCCAATGTGCAGCTGCATCTGTGAAGTCTCTCAGAATCACCCATGAAATGGAGATTACACTGTCACCTGCCTCATATAGTTCTGAGAATTTTAAATACACATACAACATTCTGCACAGGGCTTGGCATGTACAAAGCCTCACTCAATGACAAGCTTAACAAATGAAGCATAAATACAGCTCAGGAAATGTAAGATGGCTCAGATAAATTGTAACTAGCAAGGTGACCTCAGACCTGCCTCCCTGTGGGCTCTCAACCTGGGCCCAGTTTGCACTCCAGAAGGACCAAGCTTGTCAGGGCATTGTCCTTCAGTCCCCACCACACCACTCCATCCCACCTCCAGGCTCTCCTGACCTATTCCTGTCTCCATGGGTCCCCTCCCTAGTCACCCTGGTACCCGTGTTTATGCCTAAGGCAGAGCAGATTCATCACATTTTTTTTTGTTGTTATTGTTGGGGATTCATTGAGGTACAAGAAACCAGGTTACACTGATTGCATTTGTTAGGTAAAGTCCCTCTCACAATTTTTTTTTTTTTTGAGACAGTCTCACTTTGTCACCCCTCAGTAGAGTGCCGTGGCGTCACATAGCTTACAGCCACCTCCAACTCCTAGACTTAGGCAATTTTCTTGCCTCAGTGTCCCAAGAAGCTTGGACTATAGGTGTTCGACTCATCTCCTGGCTATTTTTTTTTTTTGGCCGGGGCTGGGTTTGAACCTGCCACCTCTGGCATATGGGGCCAGCGCTCTACTCCTTTGAGCCACAGGCGCTGCTCCCGCCTGGCTATTTTTTGGTTGCAGTTTGGCCAGGGCCGGGTTTGAACCCAACTACCCTTGGTATATGGGGCCGGCGTCCTACCCACTGAGCTACAGGCACCACCCACCTGGCTATTTTTTTGTTATTGTTGTTCAGCAGGGCTGAGTTCAAACCTGCCAGCACTGGTGCATGTAGTGCCCTAACCACTGAGTAACGGGTGCCCAGCCTACATCCTTTATCTAACTAGACTGTAATTTCTTTGGGGACAACTGGGGTATGATAGGTTTTTCAATCTTTCTTTTTTTTTAAGTAATTAATTTTTTGTTTTTATTAAATCATCGCTGTGGATATTTTTCAATCTTTAGCACAACACTAACCATACACTAGAAGTTTGATTAATGCTGTTTCTAATGTCCATAAATAATAAGAATCCTAATATAGCACAGTTGTCTGTGTGACAGAGAACTTATTAAAAATCTTAAATTTCTCCCAAAGGGTTTGTTCCTTTTTAACCAGTACAACTTGTTTCCTTTTGCTTCTGGGTCTGTAATGCATTTGCAAGCTCAATAGGCCATCTCTGCGACTCCATCTAGATCACCCTGGGGCAGAAACAAAGAGAAGACAAAGAAAAGAACAGGCTAAAAAGAGAGAGGTTAATGCTAGTAAGTAATGGATTTACAACTGACAGGCATACAACTGCCTGAAGGGAAGGGGAACAGGCCCGTCTGCAATCCAAGTACACAGGCCTGACCTGAGTTAGGGCCGAGGGAGCCTGGAGTCAGAAAACCTCACCAACTATGGAAAGTCTGAATGCCAAGAAATACAGCTGCCACATCTACCAAGGGGCAGCAAGGATGAGGTTCAACAGTGCACTTCAACGCAAACCAGACCACACCCCAGAGCTGCTTCTCCTGTAAGTAAGGTCGAGTTTGTTCCTATGAGACTCGGGCATCCTCTTGGGGCAGCACAGTGTGAGGTCGTGATCCCCCCACCCATCCCACACACAATTCCTGGACTGCCTCTGGCTCAGCCCCCAAGCCTGTCCTGCCTGGCTCTGTAAGAAAGGGCCCCTTGCCCAAGCCAGCGCAGAATGCACAGCCAGACTCACATCTGTCTTCACATGGCAAAAAGAAGCTATGAGATTTGTTTTATTACATGAATAATTAAGGGCATACTAATTTATATATTTCAAAATAAAGCTGATTTAAGAGACACTATTACAACAGTCATACAGTTAATAGAAGACAGAACACACCTATGTTATATATTAAAATCAATTACTCTTAAAAGAAAAATACCTGACCAGTTAAAAGCTGAAAAGCTTTGCTCAAAAAGACCCTGCATATACAGAATAAGCTTAGAACCTCAAAAACTAGATAAAAATTAGCAAAGCAAAGCAAATGGAAACCATTTTTAGCCAAACTTTTCAAACATACATCAAATATATATGCATTTTAGCAAACCAAGCATGAAGCTGTGCTTTATGTGCACATTCATTATACTTAATAGCGACTTCTTTACAGGTTGACTGACTTTATTTCATCCGTTTAGGTGCAGAATGATCTGAAAGCAATGCTAACTGTCAGGTAAAAAGAGCCGCATTCAAAAACAGATTGTACGCCTGAAGTCCCAGCTACTCGGGAGGCTGAGGCAAGAGAATCGCCTAAGCCCAAGAGCTGGAGGTTGCTGTGAGCTCTGTGACGCTACTGCACTCTACCCAGGGTGATAAAGTGAGACTCTGTCTCTCCAAAAAAAAAAAAAAGCAAAAAACAAATTGTACCATTTAATGCAGACCCAAGGCCACAGGTTTGAGGGGTAGGTTTTACTTGCAGTACAGATTCTCTTCATGTAAGACCACACACAGAGAGCACAATGCTATAAGCCCAGGCTCAGGTTTATAGGTACTTCGCTTAGTAACACACACAGCTCCCAACAAGGACGGAGAACAGCTGGATCCGGTGTCCCAGTGCCACTGGGGCTCTCTATGGGAATAGAACCATCCAGCCCAAGACCGAACAGATGGAAGATGGAAAAAGAGCCACGCCTAACAGCCACTTAAGGCCAATTTGATCATTTCAGTGACCAAAATAACCTGTGAAAGACCCACAGTGACCGTGGGGTGGTGAGCTTAGCTGTTGAGGTGTCTCTACAAAAGTCACACAAAATACTTTTTGGTTTGAAAAGAATGGCAAGGAAATCTTTTAAGAAACAATGGCACTTTTAAAGGGAAAGCCAACATTTAACTTTCAAAAACAAAATTAAAAATTAAGTAGTAGAACCTGATGAAGGATACATCTTAAGTGATTATAGGGTAACCTTGACTTCCTAGTGCTATGGTTAAGATAGGTCTCCAATTTTAAAAGTCTTCAAGATTTTATCAAAAAAAAGATTTTATCAGCACTTTAAAATTATGATATAGAGGAGTCATCTTAAAACTACTTTGGTCAAATGAGACTTCCAGTGACCTGCAAAGATAGTTGCCAGGTGCTGGACCTGGGGTGAGAGGGGCGCTCAGTGCCCAAAGACCCCATCTGCCCCTTGACCCAACATTTTTTGGACATTTCTAGTAGGAAAGACCGGTCTATCAAGGGCTTTTAATGATTGGGCAACAGAGACAAATTGAAGATTTGTTTCGGGCTATGCTTTTATCATCCCTTAAGTAAAGGTACTCCTTTATCAAACTTTTTTTTTTTTTTTGTAGAGACAGAGTCTCACTTTATCGCCCTGGGTAGAGTGCTGTGGCGTCACACTGCTCACAGCAACCTCCAGCTCTTGGGCTTAAGCGATTCTCTTGCCTCAGCCTCCCTAGTAGCTGGGACTAC
>CAUYON010150162.1:0-10712 GCA_963573935.1 Arctocebus calabarensis
ACAGCAACCTCCAACTCCTGGGCTTAAGCGATTCTCTTGCGTCGGTCTCCGGAGTAGCTGGGACTACAGGCACCCACCACAATGCCCGGCTATCTGCCGAGGCGGGGCCTGAACCCGCCACCTTCGGCATATGGGTCCGGCACCCTACTCGATGAGCCACAAGCGCCGCCCGGCAACTGATTTTAAATAAGCATACAGTGAAGGAACTAGACTGAAGTGGGGGAAAATGATGTAATTTCTAAATGAGTTTGACCAACGCAGTTGAAATGTAGCTCACAGCAAAATTTCCTTATAGATGGGTTCATTAATGTCCATATATTTAATTAAATGGGTACTGATGTTGTCCTCTCATAGTCTGATTATTCAGAAGTTTTGGGTTTGCTCAAATAGATGGTTGTAAGATAAATAAAGGTTTCTGAGAATAACTAATAACTACCTACCACTTAGGGCTGATGTCACTGTGAAGGAATACAGTCCTTGAATAGGAAAGGTGGGAACTCCCTCCATTGACACAGGTAGAAGCAAGTTGATTTCAACACACTAATCTTTAAGGCAGAAATAAAGTTACAGGTAGTGTGCCTGCCAAAAATGATTTACCTGATTTTAACTTCCATGGCCAAAAAATACTTTTCTTCCTGGAATTTTCCTATTTTCTTTGCTTAACAGCCCTTGGCCCCCTATCAAGTGTTAATACTAAAGCTTTCAACAAAACCTTATCATTCCAGGTTCTTTTGTGACTGCAACTCCATAACACTTGTAATCACTAAGAACCCAGCAATACACATCCCATGTCAAGTACATTTTTAAATTTTTCATATAATTGCTTATGGCAGCAATTGTAGGAAAGCTGTTTTGATCAATCACAAGAAAAACTTAAATGTGAAATCTAATTTTTGATGATTATTTTCCTTATAGGGAACCACAGACTGCACTTTTCTCCAATTTCATGTCCTCATAAACAGAATGACTCTTCTGGAAATAAGTGTTTTCTCAAATATAAAAACAACACTCACTTAAAAGGAACACAGATACCATCCATACAGTAGGAACCTAATACCTGTGTTTCTGCAATTAATCTATAAATGGTTATTCAGTATTTTCTGCTAATTATGGAAAAATCAGAAGCTTTGGAATGTTCATATTAAATATTAATTTGCTAAAATATATTAATTCTTCCTTAAGATTAACTTTTAAAAGTAGACTATAAGCTCCCTATTAGAATGTAAATTCATTAAGGGCTTAGTATTTCTGATCAGTTTTGTTCAGGATCTGGGAAATGGTGCTTTATAAGCAGGTACCAAAAAGGATATTAAAAATAAGAAAAGTCTGAGGCCAGGAGCAGTGACTCATGACTGTAATCCTAACACTCTGGAAGGCCAAGGCAGGTTGACTGCTTGACGTCCCAGGTTCAAAACCAGCCTGAGCCAGAGCCAGACATCATCTCTAAAAATAGCCGGGCATTGTGGTGGGTACCTGCAATCCTAGCTACTCCGGAGGCTAAGGCAAGAGAATCGCTTGAGTCCAAGAATTTGAGGTTGTTGTGAGCTATGATGCCATGGCACTTTACGGATGGCGACAAAGTGAGACTGTCTCAAAAAAAAAAAAAAAGTCTGAGAAGTAGTGACAACTAAGAGGAGCCTAAGGAGACGTGATGCCTCAATGTAATAAGATGGCGTCCTGGACAAAAGAAGGTACACAGGATAGGAACTAAGAAAATCTGAATAAGCTAGACTTTAGTTAATAAGAATGTATCAATATTATTTATTTAACTAATACCTGTACTTAAAATGTCAACTACAGGAGAAACTGGGGGGGGGGGGGTAGGGCGCTCCTTGGAAACTCTGTACTTTCTGCTCAATTTTTCTGTAAATCTAATAAAATTTTTTTAAAAGGTTGCCTATCAGGGCATATAATATATAGATTAATTTTTTCCTTTCTTCCATTAAAAAAATGGTTTTGCCATTCATTTACTTATTTATTTATTTTTTGAGACAGACTCTATGTCGCCCCTGGTAGACTGCTGTGGTGTCACAGCTCACAGCAATCTCAAACTCTTGGGTTTAAGTGATTCTCTTGTCTCAGCCTCCCCAAGTAGCTGGGAATACAGGTGCCTGACACAAAGCCCAACTTTTTCTTTTTGTAATGTCATTATTGTTTGGCAGGCCTGGCCTGGGTATGAACCTGCCAGCCCTGGTGTATATGGCTGGCACCCTAGCCCCTGAACTATAGGTGCCAAGCCATGGTTTTGCAACTTACTTCTTTTTAATCTCATTTTCTTTAAATAATACACATTAGGCTGATAATGTTAATATCTTTGAATCCTGATGTTATCTTGAGAGATTCAAATGTGTATATAAGAAATCTTTTATGTTAAAGCTAAAGATTTAAATGACAATTTAATTTAAAAATTATATATCTGCATTTTAACTTTTAAATGTTCTATAAATTATGAAAAAATTACTTGTTTCATCTAAAACAGACAAAAGAAAAGTTGTAAAATGAGTGTAATAAAAAAAGTAAAATTTCTGAAGTTTAACCCCTCTTTAAAAAACTATGCAATCGAGGGAGGTGGAGCAAGATGGTGGCCAAGTAACAGCTTCCTTGCAACTGGGCACAGTGAGACTGGGGAGAGAGGACTTCAGGCATCTCTGGCAGGTGGGATCTACCCAGAAACTTCCCTTTGGGGACACAGGGAGATAGCGTGAGACTTCTGGACACCCTGAGGAAGGCAAAAGCAGAGGACATTGGGCAAGTGGTTGCGTGTGTTCGTTAGGTCTAATACTGTCAGCAGCTGTGGGTGGGGCAACAGTGGGACTATAAGCTGGAAAGGTTTTGCCTGTGTGCTGCTTGGGTTTCTTGTGGACTTGGCACTCAGTTGAACTGCCTTGGGAGAACTTGGGCAACAGTGCAGGGGCCTTTGAGCATTGTCTGGGGCCCCAGATTGGGCCACCGAGCTAGATGGAGCTACCAGTGTTTGGTTGTGGGTTGTGTGGAGCCATTATGGGAGAACTGCCCTGGCAAGCTCCACCCTCAGGGTCCCAGAACAAACATAGGGCGGGAGTGAGTAATCTAGTTAGTGAGCAGCCTAAAGGCGGGGACTGAGATGCCTTGCAGCCTTAGCTCCCAGGGGCATAGGGTAAGACCGGTTTTGGCACACTGGGTAAGTGAATAGCCAGCCATAAGCGCTTTCTTTGAATGTCTGGGGCCACTTGAGAATAGATAAATATTTAAAATAGAGAAAACTGGAGTCTGTATTTGAGTACTTGCTACATTTCAGACTTCACAAGGTGCTTACACGTGGTTACTTCAATGACCTGTCAAGTAAACCTGATTATACCTATTTTTAGGTAAGAAAACAAAGGCTCAGAACTGTTAAATACTTAGCTATAGCAAATTTCTTCAGCATGTGGATGTTGTTGAAGTATTTAATTTCTTCAGCGTAAACGAAACTCCATTTAGCTGGATACAAGATCCTGGGTTGAAAGTTCTTTTGTTTTAGGAGATCGAAAGTCAATGACCATTCTGTTTTAGCTTGAAAGGTTTGATCAGAGAGATCTGCAGTTATTCTAATATTCTTCCCCTTGTAAGTAATGGATTTCTTACATCCGGTTGCTTTCAGAATTTTCTCCTTCATATTAACTTCCATGAACTTAATTATGATGTGCTTGGAGGATGTCTTATTTGGGTTGGGTCATGCTGGGTTTTTGAAAATGCTATCTGAATTTCAGAATCTCTTGGCATGTCTGGAAAGTTCTCTTTCATAATCTCATAAAGAAGAGACTCTGTGCCTTGTGACACCACTTAATCATTTTTTCTCCCCACTTGAGTTCTCTCTCCCTATCAGGAGCTTTAGTGTTTTCTGTATTCTTTTCTGTAAATAAATTCTGTCTTACCACTGAAAAAAAAAATAATAAAAAACTATGCAAATAGGCCATGCAATATTATCTAATAAACCAAAATCTTTGAACTGTTTCAGAAACATTAGTATAATAAATAGATCGTGCAGGTATGTAAATATGCATGTAAGTTCTTGCTTCTGCCATTAGTTGGCAAAATTGTATTATTAACATTGACCAAAATAGAGGAAGCAATGAAAAAGGAAGAGTCTGTTAAACAGAAGGAATATACGATTCCAAATGGCTATTCAGTCCACTTTAATAGGAGAATGACAGAAAAAAATGCCTCTGGTACTAAAATTAAAACTTTATATGTTCCTTTCACCTGAAGTAAACATGAAATTACTGTTTACCTCACTGGTATCTATAGTCATAAAACATAAGGAAAATGTGAAGACTAAATATTATAGTTTATTTTGCAGAAAAGTAAAAACAAATTCTAGTACTTTTAAAAATAGACTATTCTATTAATGTGTATATGTATATGAATAATTAAAATTTTAATTGCTTTAGACCACACAAATAAGGTAAATATTCCACGCTCTTGATAATAAAAAATAACTCAAAACAGCTGGGCACAATGTTGTTTGTCTATGATCCTTTCTGTCCAGGGTACTGAGGTGTGGGAGGATCCCCTGAGCTCAGAAGTTCAATGCCAGCCTGGATAATGCAGCCAGACATTGCCTCTTTAAGACAAGAGAAAAGTAAGCAAAAGAAAATAGGTCAAATAAGCAGCATCCCCCACCCTCTAAGCAAACTGCTAGGTGCCCACTACTTAATACATAGATACCTCTTTGCCCTCTTACAGTAAAAAATAGAGTAAATCAAGTACAACAGATCTCTCTCCAGTTAAATGAAGCCATGATAATGATTACCATGATCCAATCTTTCAAAAGCAATGACTTGTCATCAGTGTCATTTTGGGAGAAGCCACTTATGTTTTGGCAACAGAGCAAACTGAGTGCACTGATGATAATGATCACACTATGTTAGAGGCATGCTCACCTACAGGGCTACTGATATTCCAGCCATTATTTTAATCACTTCTTATATATCAATTCATTTACTCTTTACAGCAACGCTAAGTAATAAGATCACATCCTGTTTCACGATGAAGAAACTGAGACATTTCTTCAAACAACTAGCTCAAAGTTACACAACTCCTTAGTGGGGAACTAGGATTCAATCCCAAAAAGTCTGGCTGTACAATTATGCTAAATGCTTCAGAGTCTCTGGCTGTCCTTTGATTGAAGAGATGTTTTAGGGGCAACCGAACACAGGAAATTTCACAGAAGTTCTGACGTGAATGAAATTCGAAAATGTTGCCACATGAAAAAAATCGGTTTTGCCATTTCCCCAGCACTTGGGAACTTGGGTTAAAAAAGCACATTCCTTTTTATCAGGAGAGAATAGGGACTGGTTTAATACACAGTGGTATACCTATAGCTTTTTTAAAAAAGATAATGTGTGTATTAATTATATAAAAGAATGTCAGTGACATACAAAGTAGGTGAAAAATATAAATCTGCATGAAAGTACATAAAATATGATCTCAGTTTTGTTTAGTGCTATTTGGGAATACTACACACATAATTATATGTGCAGATAAAAGAAATCTGGGATAAACAAGGTGATTAAGTAGTGGACAATAAAATCCAGCGAACTAAAATGTTTACCTATAAATTTCTATATCAATGTATTTTAAATCTGTATTTATAATAAAATGTTCAAAATAAAACATCAAATAGTACCAGCACTTCTTTAAAAGTTTTGCTAGTAGATAGAACCTTCTTGTTTAATTTCTCCCTTTCCATTTTACATGTCCTTTCACTTTCAAGTGTTTCTTTTCATTTAATATGAATAGATGGATAACAATGAATATTCTGACAGTTTTAATAATGAACACTTGTAAGTATTTAGATATGTAATCACTTACAGAATTTTAGGTCTAGAAAATTCCGTAATTATAATGCCCAGAGTTAGGTCATAAGTTAACAATCAAAGGAAAAGTTTTTACGTAGCAACTTTCACTCTGTTTTGTCATTATCTAGATTGCCTTTTAAATCATTCTAATTAAAATACATATCAACTTTTTCAATTAAAACTGTTATAAAAACTTAAAAATTAGGAAAGAAGCTTTCTGACTTGCAAATTTATTAAAACTTAGTATTAATTAAGTTTATAATCAGATTGTAAGCATAGTGTTTCAAGCCTAGGGATATCTTAAGCTTTGCAAAAAGTTACTCCCAGGTCAAGCTCTGCTAAACCATGTTTCCAAGTTTTGTTGAGTAATGATTCGAGTTTCTGATTCTGCATCACAATTATTAATATTGTCAATGAGGGCTTTTATGGATAAACCCTTTTTTTAAAAGAAGGTCATTTAGATACCTATTAACTGGATAAACTACATACATAAAAGACAGCCAGCTTTTAGAGGCATTAGAATATAGATAATGTATTTTACATGCCAGTAGCAATATTTCCACCAATTTGATTTAAAATTTGAAGATATACAATTTCAATGTTGATTACTTGTACCGCCTTATATGTGCTGGTTGCACACCTATATACTCCATGTTGTTTAATTTTCACAATTAACCTGGTCATTCCCCATTTCCCATATTTAAAAACAGAGGCTTAAGGCTAAAAAGTCACTGGTATAAAGTTATTTACTCATCATCATAGCAACAATAAATTAACCAATGAATTAATTAGCAAATTATCTTACCAGTTAGCCATATTGGTGCTTTACATCTAACAACTTGTTTAAGCCTCAAAAATTAAGTGAGATCCTCCAAGTTACCTGATTTTAGTAGCAGAAAAACCAGAACCCCAAACCTGGCTGACTAGTAGACCTTAAACTTATCACCACCAAAGTGCTATTATTCCTAAGGGGTGGCAGAGCTGTGATTTAACAGCCCTACCAGACTCTCAAGCCCTAGTTCCTTCCCTGTAAGCCTGCATAGGTGATCTCCATAAATCCATCACCATTAGTGGAAAAAAAATCAACACATCAACAGCAGTTTACCAGTCCATGATAGAGGGAATGACATAAATTATAAACTCAACTGAAGGCAGGCCAAACTGATATTCATACAAAGCTCAAGAATCCCACATGACTAAGTCCATGTAGAATAGAAAAAATATATATATATAAAAAGAATCCAACATGGTTCTTTCTTTATTCAGAAAATTACTGTACTTATAGGGATAGATTACATGGATGAATGAATTTTATTTTTCTCTTTATATTAATATTTTCTAATTTGTCTAGAAGTAGTCTATATTCCTTACATGAAAATATTCTTTAAAACCAACAAAACACATACAAAAGGGTTAATCTGAAGTATATCAGCAGACTTAAGGAATTTCAGAAATGTAAAAGCAACCTTTAAAAGTTAAGAGGGACTTACAGGTTTTCATAAGATGAAAAACAACTGCCTAAGGCATTTGTATTGCAAAGTATGTTCCAGTATGAAGACAAGGCACTATTCAGTGATGAAAATGTCAGTTGAAATGACTAAGCCTCATGCCAAACTCCTTAAAGCACTCCCTTGCTAAAGAAGGAATGGAATGAAGCTCCTCCTGCTACAGTCAAGTACTACACTGGTCACCGTATAAACAGAGCTCTCCCTGAAGAGACAGCTGTCTCCAGAGTCCTAGAATGCACACAGCTGGTAGAAGAGCCAGTTTTCCTTTTCTAAGGTTTGTTTAGGCACCTCTTAAAAGGGATTCTAAACACAGAAAACTGCAACTATTTTTCTTAAAATAAAACCTAAGAATCACGTGCAATCCAGTTATGTAAAAAGGAAAGTGAAGTGAATCCTAATTGAAGCAAATAAAAATACCCTTTTCTTGCTATAAGTTGAAGTGGAATTATTTATAGGTAATATTCAGCTACTTCTAAAAACAATTTGCTGCCAATTCCAATACCTGTAGGAACTCAAAAAACCTAAGTTAGGTCAAGCTAATCTAGTTATGAATTGATTCACCTGACACTGAAACCTAAAAAATTCTAGGATGCCTGTTTATGCTAAGAAATAGGTTAAAAAGCAAATACTCCTAAATAATAATCTAAATGTTTTGCAAGATTTGATTGCTGAATCCTAAGAATCTTTGTTAAAGGAAAATTACCAAATTATAAATACATACAATCCTCCAATTTACCAATTTTCTAAATTCAGATATTAAAAAAATTACCTAAACTCCTACATAGGACTTGCTTTTCTTCAATCAACTATTTATGAAAGAGGTGGTAAAGCAATCATATATTTTTCTCACTTACTTTACTACTTTGGTTGGTTTGCTGTAACAGGTTATTTGATGTAATGTGAAACTCAAAAAATTTAAAACCGGTGTCATTTAAATGATTGCTTTATAATTTAGTACATTCTCAATCAACTATAATTCACAGACCCAGGAAACTAACTTGTTCACTAACTACATCCATTAACAGAAGACAAGAAATATTTCTCAAATGATCTCAGTACAGAATTGGTAGAGAAAAAAATTAATGTTTATAAATGTAATCTCAATTAATTTAATCAAATATTGAAAGAACTTGAAAGATGTTCACTTTATAAGTCTATTTTGAAATAACGCTGACATATCCGTGACTTTAAGCAAGAAATACAACCCAACAGATTAACCTAATCTGTCCCAAAGAGAAGACATGCAAAGAGGTAACTAGTATTAAGACAAAAGTGAAGACATCTTTGATAGAACTGATGTTCTCTAATAAAGTAAAATTAAGGAATACAGCACATAATAATGTAACAATGATCTGGACATTGCTGTCATGTTCTCTCCTTATCCACTGCTCCCTGAAAAACCATAAGTGGATCCACACTCCCAGATACCGTTATAAAGATACAACTAGGCATCAGACGCCCTATGGAATCCCAAAGCCAACTTACGTTCTACAGCATGGCTGTAGTGATCAAACCAAAGAGAAGAAAACGGGTAAAACAGAACAATTAAAAAATCATCTAGTGTAACCAAAGAGAAGAAAACAAGGGTAAAATAAAACAGAATAAAAATCATCTAGAGCGGTGGTTCTCAACCTTTCTAATGCCGCAACCCTTTAATACAGTTCCTGTGGGTCGTGACTCAGGTTGAGAACCGCTGATCTAGTGTAACCCTCTCATTTTGCAGATGAGGAAGCCAAGCCAGGGGTCGAGAGGATAAATAAATGACTTGTTATTGGGCTATTAGGCTGACTCAAAGCCAAAATTGGAACTCAAGTCTCTTGAAAGCCAACCTCCATTCAAGTGTGGGATCAAGTAGAGAAGCATATGCTGCATTAACCCGCTTCCAGGAAGACTTTACTAGGGTGTTTCCAATCTGTGAGGGAAATGACTGATAGCGGAAAAAGCAAGGGTCAGTGTTGCAATCTCAAAGTTAATGATTTCCCAACAAAATTCTGAGAAAGCTTAGAAAGCACTCCTGACTCTACCTTACTGTATCAATGATTCTGACTTAATCACAACCCAATTGCTACTCTACAGTATCATTTAATTATTTCAGAACTGGACAAGGAAACAAGACATTGTAGGTTTTGTTCTCCAAGTTTGTTAGTTCAAAGTACTCATCCTTATTGCTATATAATCAGCCATTCTTACAGCATGCCTATTATGTCCCAACTTTGCATTTTAATAAAATGTGTGATTCAGCAATTTATTACTCTATGCCTTAGTCTCCTCATACAAAAAAGTAGGAAAAATATGTAATATAAGAATTAAGTAACTGGTATAAAAATAAAGGTAATTACCACTAAGTTCATTTTGATGCTTGAGAAATAAAGCAAAAATCAAGATTTGCAAAGATTCTTAGGGAAGTGTTGACACCTTAATCCTTAACTTCTGTACTTACAAGGATGGCAGAGAAGAAACTGGCTAATAGAATCACATTATTAGGAAAATAGTGTTTATTTTTTATTTTTTGAGACAGAGTCTCTCAAGTTGTCACCTTGGGTAGATTGCCATCACAGCTCACAGCAACCTCAAATCCTTGGGCTTAAGCAATTCTCTTGCCTCAGCCTCCCAAGTAGCTGGGACTACAGGCGCCTGCCATAATGCCTAGCTATTTTTTGTTGTTCTTGTTGTAGTGGTCATTGTTTGGCAGGCCCAGCCCAGGTTTGAACCCACCAGCCCCAGTGTATGTGGCTGGCACTTTAACTGCTGTGCTACAGACGCCAAGCCAGGAAAACTGTGTTTAAAACAGAACTTAAGGGAGAGGGCGGAGCAAGATGGCGGACGAGTAACAGCTTCCTTGCGGCTGGGCACAGTGAGACTGGGGAGAGAGGACTTCAGGCATCTCTGGCGGGCGGGATCTGCCCAGAAACTTCCCTTTGGGGACACAGGGAGACAGCGTGAGGCTTCTGGACACCCTGAGGAAGGCTACAGCAGAGATTGGGCAAGTGGTTGCGTCTGTTCATTCGGTCTTATCCTGTCGGCGGCTGTGGGTGGGGCAGCAGTGGGACTGCAGGCTGGAAGGGCCTTGCCTGTAAGCCGTTTGGGTTTCTTTTGGACTTGGCACTTGGTTGAACTGCCTTGGGAGAACCTCGGCAGGAGTGTGGGGTTTTTTTGAGTGTTGCCTGGGGCCCCAGACTGGGCCACCAAGCCAAACGGAGCTGCCAGTGTTCGGTGGGGGCTGTGTGGAGCCATTGTGGGACAACTGCCCTGGCAAGCTCCACCCTCAGGGTCGCAAAACAGGCATTGGGTGGGAGCGAGTAATCTAGTGACTGAGCAGCCTAAAGGCGGGGACTGAGACGCCTTGCAGCCTTAGCCCTCAGGGGAATAGGGTGAGACTGGTTTT
>CAUYON010150163.1:0-13366 GCA_963573935.1 Arctocebus calabarensis
TTTTCATATAGTAAACGAGAAAATATCATGAATGGTATGTCAATCAGGTTGATAAAATATCTCAGATTGCATGTGAAGCCCCCACACTGTACCCCATGGTTGAACTAATGTACACAGCTATGATTCAATAAAAAAAAAAAGGTTTAAATAGCTGTGAGCCCCTTGCTGGTGACAGCTGGAGGAACAGAATTCGCAGAAAGACCCACAATTCCCTCCCCTCAGGGCACCAACACTCTCTTAGGCAAACAAATTCAAATTAGCCATGACCCTGCAGCCCCCACCAGTGGCAGCTGAAGCGGGAGAATCCACAACAGTTCTGACAGTTTCAGTCAATCCAGCTCTGGTGGTGGTAAGCACCCCTTGTGCACACAAGTTCAGAGAAGCCACAGACAATCCCCCACAGAGTCCTGGCTGTACAATGGATAAAATGCAGCTGTCACTGCATGTGGCTGAGGAAGGGATTTGGTTCCTGGACCTTAGGTGCAGGTTGCCTGAGGTTAAGCCTGTCTCTTTCCAAGTTGTTAGGAGGAGAGCTGACAGTCACCAGTCAGGTCCTCTCCAGAGAGTAGGGGAAAGGTCCCCTTAGTAGGAGAGAGAATCTGGACAGACCATATCAGGCCAACATGCTCTGGCACCACTGTCTCCTCTCTCAAAGCAGGGGGCAGTCCACCCAATGCAGAGGTCTCCCAGAGATCTCACCAAACACAATGGCCTCTACAGGGGGAAGTCCTTCCGGCAACCAGAGAGAGGAGAGGATGGGCTGTGGGCTTAGGACTGCACAGAGAAAATTAGTTCACTTTTGCATCAGGCAGAATGAGAATTCTAAGGTGGAATTTCCTAGATGCAGGAGAACCGGATCTCGCTGCTCTCTCCCATGGGGTGAAGTGAGAAGTCCTTTGTATCCTGCTCACTGGTGGAAAGTCTTCTGTGGGCCGCCCAGTTGAGGGAAGCATCTTTTATCCCCTTCAGCCCAGGTGCCTTCAGTCTATTATTCTGTATCTGACCTCTGTTCTCTTTCTTCCTTTTTCTCACCCTCACAGCTTGTCTCAGTGGGGAGGATGTGCACCTTGATTTCTTCTCCTTGTGTTTAAGCTCCACATTTCAATTTCTCTGAATTTACTTCAGTCCAACTTTTCTTTTTCTGGACAGGAGTTTCTGGCAAAAGCTGTCTCTAACCACCCATCTTGCCATCACTTGTTTTTTCATTGTTTCTGATATTTCTTTTTTCTTTTATGGAAATTTAAAATTTTTATGTAATCCCTACAGTTCCAGAAGTTTTCTCAGGACTGCCACTTGAGAAGATTCTTACCTAGATCTCAGAGGCATTATACTTTAACTAAGTATGCTAAAGCTTTGTTTGGTTCCTCACCTACCTCAAAGAGATTTTCAGGCATTAATCAATTTCCTCTTCTGACAACTGACTAACAATAGCATCATAAGGGTAAAATGTCCTTTTTTTTTTTTTTTAACATGGCCTGTAAAAGTCATGTCTGTTGTGGTTTATTTTGAGCTGTTTTGAGACGACTCATCTAGAAATAAAACAATGAGAGAGTGGTAGATAGGGTAAATGGATGAAATGTTAATAATGCTTTAAATCCACTTTTATCTGAAAATAACACTGCGACCCCACCTTTCTTGTGATTCCCGTTTGCCTGAAATATTGTTTTCCAACTCTTTACCCTAAGTCTTATTTGTCCTTCAAATAAGTGAGTTTCCTGGAGACATCTTATGGGGGGGGGGGAGGGCTTGTGCTTTTTTTATCCAATCAGCAAGCCTGTGCCTCTTCAGTGGGGAATTCAAAGCCATTTACATTTATTGAGAGAATTGATAAGTATGGTGGAGTTCTATTCATCTTATTTTGTGAAAGTCTATTGCATAGTTTTATTGTTTGTGCCATTGTGGAAATAAGGTTTTGTCTTTTAGTTTCTAGGTATTTACTTTGCTAGTGATGCATTGTGATGATCAGTGTGGAGAATAGATCTAAGTATTTTCTGTAGAGCTAGTCTTGTTATGGTGAATTTCTTCAGTATTTGCATGTCAGTAAAAAATTTGATTTCTCCATTGATTTGGAAGCTTAGTTGAGCAGGATATAGAATTCTGGGCTGAAAATTGTTTTGTTCAAGAAGGTTAAAAGTAAATGAACACTCTCTTCTGGCTTGAAAAGTTTCAGCTGCAAAGTCCATTGTTATTCTGATAGATCTGCCCCTGTAGGCAGTTGATGCTTACTCTTGACTGCTTGCAGAATTTTCTTTTTGTCTTGGCTTTTGACAGGCTTATTACAATGTGTCTTAGAGATGCTCTGTGTTGAGACAACCCAGGGTTTGATATCCCTCTAAAAAGAGTGTGTTTCTGTTCCTCTTGGTCATTCTTCTTCACCTTCAGAGATACCAATAATTCACATGTTTGATTGCTTGGTGAAGTCCCATAATTCTCTAAGCAATCATTGTGCTGTTTCTCTCTTTTTTTCTGCCTCTTTAAATGTCTGAGTTAGCTCAAGAGCCTTATCCTCCAGTGCTGTGATTCTTTCTTCTCCATGGTCTAATCTGTTATTGATAACTTTCTACTGAATCTTCAAGTTCTCTGATTGACTCCTTCAATTCCTAAAGGTCTGCTATATCCTGTCTAAGTTCCTCATATCTTTCATTCATTATTTGGGTCTGCTTTTCGATTTCCTTTTGATTATTTTCCATTTTATCTTCAATTCTCTTCATTGTTTTTGCTATCATGTTTTAAATTCCTTTTCTGTCATTTTCATTATTTCTTAAAGGTAGAATCCTTTGTGGTAGCTACCTCATGATCCCTTGGGGGGATTGCTCTGTTCTGATTTCTCATGATGCCAGATTTTTTCTGTTGGTTCTTGCTTGTGTTCATATTTTCTTCATGTTCACTTCCATCCCCTACTTTTTCTTCTCCCTTCCTCCTTCACTTTAAATTGTCTCTGTGCTTATGTGTTGATATGTCCTTCTGTGCCAGTCTTCCACTGCTCCTGACCTACTTGTGGACCCCTGGAGTCCCCTACTGCTTCACAGTGCCCCTGGAGTAATGTTTATGGGCAGGATATCCCAGCCAGAAGTGACTAGAGTCCTCTCTCCCCTGTATCACCAGGAGTTGTTGCTGAGTATATGAGTCTAGTCATCTCCTAGATTTTATTTCTTATTCACATGGACTATGTATGTTCACCTTGGAATTATTAAGAGAATAGAGTTAAATTCATCTTTTAGTGGGTAGCATATGAAAAGTCTTGAAATGAATATGATTTCAAATCAGCCTATCTTAATTCCAATTCCCTAGAGCTACATTAGATTATATTGGATATTTGGACCTACCTTATCAAAAAGAATATACACTGTGACTGGTGCAGTGCTTGGTTCATATAATCACTATTCCAATAAGGTAAGGGGTACAATGTATAATACAAAAGATCATCTAAGGGATACAGGCTACCCGCCCCTAAAGCTTCCCCAATGACTGTGATCAGTTAGTAGTATTTCATGGGATGTGGCCTGAAAGTGGTGGCTCTGGGCTCCGTAAAGCACTCTGGCTGACCTAGCCAGCTTTGCTTCCCAGGCTTCTGTATGAGCTGGTTATGCCGATGACAGATGCTGTTAAGAGTATGAAGTGCAAGAGGAAGGGAGAGGCCAGAGTATTTCTTTCCTCCCTTTTAGTTTCCTCCAGCAGTTTCTATTGCAACTTGATCTCCTTTATCACTCTAGTCCCTGCCAGACAGGTGTACCACGGTTCCAACTTCCTCCAGGTAGCCCTGGCCTCCTGGTTCTGATAATACCATCTTTTCCCTTTGTCCTCCTAGCCTAAGGGTGACAGTAGCTTCCTCTGTCGCCAATCTCTAGGTTACTTCACAATTTGAAGTTGGCTGCAGAGATTTTCCATCACTTGTATCTGGTACAAAAACACAAAAGTGGTTTTTGTTTTCCTAGTGAGACCTTACTAATACATTGACTAATTTGAGAAAGTAAAACGGACTTATTTGAAGACTGCTGAGATAGTTTACCAAGTTATAGGATCTAGGATGGTTTTAGGAAATGCAGTACTAGGAGTTGGAGGAACATCTCCTGAGCATTGCCATCATATGATTCAGCTCCCCCTGTATTCTGTCTGTGTATATCTCCACTAGAGATTCACATTCCCCAAAAAGGGAACTGTACCAGTCAAGGGTGGCTTACACCTGCAGTGGTGGTGGTGATGACTAAGAGAGCCAAAAGAACCCCAAAGTATGGAAGGGCTCATCAGAGGATGCTGGACAGATGTCCACTAGTGTATCCTTGATCTTGCCATAGTCAGGTTTTGGTCCTGAGACTTATAGGCTCAGGGGATTTTGAATTTGTGGGGACTCTGAGAATGAGTCTATGCTGCAGGAATGGAGTCATTTTAATAATGTCTGAAGAAATTAAGTCTATCAAAAGGCTAGTTTTACTTGCAACAAAAAAACAACAGTCAGATGAGCTAGATGTTTAGGATGACCTGACCCACACATTCATTCCTTTTAGGAAAACCATATGCAGATCAAATAATAGAAGATTCATTTATGAATATGAAATGAGAACAAAGGATGTTATTTGAGAGGCATTCAACTAAGAAATATCTCAAATATCCTGAGAGATGTCTTTCTGCTATTACTTACTGATGTACATTAGAGTCTCTGGAAGCATGTACTAAAACCCTTTGGAGTGCACAAAGTGAACTTTCTGTGAAGGGAACGGGGAGGAGGTAGGAAGGAGGAAAGGAAGGAGGTGAATGAACTATAAGGCAATCTAAGCAAAGCTGTTGCCCATTCACTGAGAGTGCTGGACAAGTCCTTCCCATCAGAGTCATCCAGTATCAGGCTGAGATCACAGGCCTTTCTACCACTGCCTCACGTGGTCACTGAGTATGGCCTGCCCTGAAAGAAGCTTAACCCCGAGAAAAGAAATGGCACTTCTTCATGTTCACCACACTCACTTGGGCACGATCTTGCTCTAGAAGCAGCACAACTCAGAGCCACTTAGCCAAGAGACCCTCTCCTCTTTTCTTTTTTTTTTCAGTTTTTGGCCAGGGCCAGGTTTGAACCCACCACCTCCAGTATATGGGGTGGGCACCCTACTCCTTTGAACCACAGGCATCACCCGGCCCTCTCTTCTTTTTAATCAAGGCTTTGGGATCTATTGGGTTCTACTACTCTTGGATGGTGCTTCCAAGTATCCTGATGATATTTGCCTGTTACTCTCCTTTTTAATATGTTCCTTTCTGTTCAATTCATCTTTCTTCAAAAGAGAGTGTACAACAGAAATGATTTCTATACAAAAATAGCCAATCACTTTGTACTTTTATTACCTTGAGATGAGGGCTAGATAACTGTGATTGGCATTTGGGGTGTTTCCAAACCTTCTAGATACACAGGGACAAGCTCTTATTTTGCTCATGGAAATCCATACAATGTGGATGAATGTCACTATGTTGACTCTGAGGACAATTTTGGTTACACTGATCCTGCATAATAGGTGTTCTTTAAATATTAATTTTTGGCTAGGCGCCTGTGGCTCAACGGGCTAAGGCACCAGCCACGTACACCTGGTGGGTTCAAATCCAGCCTGGGCCTGCTAAACAACAATGACGGCTGCAACCAAAAAATGGCTAGGTGTTGTGGTGGGTGCCTGTAGTCCCAGCTACTTGGGAGGCGGAGGCAAGAGACTTGCTTGAGCCCAGGAATTGGAGGTTGCTGTGAGCTGTGATGCCACTGCACTCTATCCAGGATGACAGCTTGAGGCTCTGTCTCAAAAAAAAAAAAAAAAAATTAATTTTTTATTTTCTCTTTTCCTATTTCCACTCTGCTTTCTCTCTTTCTCTGTCTGTCTCTGTCTCTCTCTCTTTCTCTCTCTATATACACACACATACACACATATGTAGACATACACATATATATAACGAGTATTACCATATTTATTATATAATGTTATATTGTATTATTATACTGTGTGTGTATGTATATATACATATCATTAATAGAACACTCAATAACTGACTAGCCCTTGTAATAAACTCTAGTTTGGACTGGTGTGCAGTGGCTGTTAGACAGAGATAAAATTCAGGCTGAATGCTGAACACTCCCTTTGAAATTACCTGAACCAGAATAAATTATAAAGACAAGAAGTCCTTACTATATCAAGTTGAAAGAAGCATAGGCAAAATTCACGTGTGTTAAAATAGTGACAGTGTTTGCATTTTAGGGAACACAGCCAATGATAATGCTAGTTACTGTCAGTTTAATAAATATAGTTATTTTTTCTTCTCCATAAAATCTGCCATAAAAATCGAAGTTAAAGTTGACACGTCATTACTTGGAGAAGGCATTCTGAGAGCCCCCCCAGGCATAATTCTCAGACTGTGGATTACAAAGTGGAAGGAGGAATTGGAAGATTGTAATCAGTTACATTCAGAAATCAAATATATGTATGCCCTGGAAGAAAAATGTAGCCCCTTAAATATCAAATTAACTTAAATTCCATTTCAACTCAGTCTTTTGCAAGGTAAAGTCCAAGAAATATTGCTGGTATTATTGTTCGTCTTTGCCTGCCATCTGCCATGAACATTTATCTACCACTCACCCTGCCTCCACACACGTTCTTTTTCTGCCTTTCCAAGACTCAAGACCCCTGTTGCCTTCCTTTCTTCTGCAATTATCTCTTTTGTGATACCTCTCCACTGTATCTAGAAGCAAACATTGTCCCCATTGAAAATTGCTTCTTGTCTTTTGACTGTATCAAAGTATCGTAGAACAGAAAAACAGAAGGAAAACATCATGACTCAATAAGCAAATGCTTATTTAATCAAGTTTAGGGCCCATAAAATAAAAACACATACATATTTAATTTTTATTTATACACCACCTCATAAACACGTCATAAAAATCTATAGAATGTCCATTTGAATAATAGGTCAGGGATATGAGTTAGTGTATACACAGAGACACAAAGTTTATATTTTCTTGTGTATTTTCAATCCTGGGAATTTACAGAGAACTGTTGTAAAATATTTTGATCCACTTCAATTATGCTGCTTGGATAGTCAGAATCCTCGGTTTCAGCTGTGCAAAGTTTGGACTCCATTCAGTTGGCCTACACAGCAGAATAATAGAAAAATAAATTGGTGTGGGCATTTGTGGCTCACTTTTGCCACCTGCCATTTCATACAATCCAGTGTTGAAACTGCTGCCACAAATGCATTCCCCACATCGATTTATTTTTCTTCTATTACAGAGTGATGATCTTTCTCTTTTCTCTTCTTTTTACAGCTAGACTGTGTGATGTCTTTTTTACAAGGCACTTATGGGCATTTAAACTAATCAGGACAACAAGTCAATCTGTAACATCTTGAGAAATGTCTCCAGGTTGAAGCACATGGGGTGCCCATGACAGACTTGCATTGTGGTAAGGTGTCTTTTTCACCTGCCTTAGGCTCTGACACACAGTGGGAGTGTGTATGCTCTGTCCATATGCTCCTGTCCTTAGGCTATGTTGTCCTAGCTGAGCAGAAAGAAGTCATTTCAGAGGTAACAATCAGAAGTAAATTTAATAGTTCCAATACATTTTTTAATGAAAGAGAATTTCAGTATTTGACAAAACTCTAGGCCTTTGAATACCCAGAATATTCAAAATACACAATGGACCAAAGTTTAAACATTTCTTAATTCCTTATAAATGTCTTCTTACCGTTAACAGACATTTCTTTCTGCAAGCCCGATCTCACCGGTTAGGTCATCTTCTCTTTTCTTAAACTCCCAAATCAAGTCATTTCCACATCATGTTGAGGATTCTTACATTAATCTGAATTCATCTTTCTCAAACAGGAGGTCACTGTTCTATCAACTGTAATCTCAGATGAGAGGGATTTTTAGAGGTGATGGAACTAGTCTACACCTTTGTTGTAGAGGTGTTGGTTACCCATCTAAGTTTTCGTCAAGATTCATAGATCTGTGCCTTCAAAGGGATTGATTTTACCGTATATAAATTATATGTTAACAAGTATGATTTACATAAAAAGAATGATGCAGAACATACAGTTTGATTCCATTTATAAGAAATTCTGAATCAGACAAAACCAGTCTACAAGAAGATTCTCAACCTCAGTACTCCTGACATTTGGGGCTGGATCAATCTTTGTTGACAGGGCCAGCTTTATGAGCACGCAACCTTGTGTAGAGGGCCGGGCTCTGTGAAGCTGCCCTGTGCTTGATTTCATGCTCTGTTGTTACCATCTTGAATTTCTTCAGAATTTGACCTCTGAACTTACATTTTCTAAGTGAAATCCATTGAGGCAGTGGAACGTGCACACGGGCAAGGGAGTTATGCCTGGTGTCTTTTGTGTACATGTGCAGCCTCAGGCCCATGAGCACAGTAGGCAGAAGCAACCTGAGCACTAAACAGTGGGACAGGCTGCCCAGAGCCTGCAAGCCTGCCTCCAGTAGTCTGCAGGGCTGAGCTGCCCAAAGCTGAGACCAGGCCTGACCTACTGGGGTGATGACAGCAATCGCTGCAGAAGCAGCAGGTGGTACCAGAGGCTGTGATTCCAAGAGAGAGGAAGGGCTTCACTTGGGGGCCATGTTAGGACCCACAGGAAGAACGCCTTTTCTGCCTCTCCTGAGAGCCTGTCCTTGCTTCACCTGCACAAACGTTTACTCTTCCACCCAAGTATCACAACAGGAATTGCTGGTACTCATGCTGGAAACTTTGTCAATAAATTAATACAAAACAAAAACATATAAAATGGGCATTGCAATAAAACATATCATGGAGTTATTCAACTTCAAAGGATTTAGAATCTCTTCTTTTGAAAACCGAAGCAATATTGTAAAACAGATCTCCCCTGGCTGAGTTAGATAGAAATGTTAAACTCAAAGATTGTTGTATGGGATGAAAAAGATCATCGTTTTATACAAAACTTCGGATAAAGCAATTATTAGTCAGCAGAGAAGCGTAAATCAAAACTGCAACTAGATATCTCACCTAAGATATGGAAAGGGGGAACCCTTGTACACTTTTGGTGGGAATGTAAATTAGTGCAACCACTATGCAGAGCAATATGGAGGTCCCTCAAAAAACTAAAAGTAGAACTACTATATGACCCAGAAAACCCATTGATGGATCTATGTCTAAAGGAAGGGAATTTTGTATAGCGTAAGGACAAATGTGGTCCCAGGTCTATTGCAGCTGTATTTACAATTGCTGAGATTTGTGATCATCCTAAGTGTCCATCAGTGGATGAATGGATAAAGAGACTGGTACATACACACAATGGACTATTATATAACTGCAAAATAGAATGACATTCTGGCATTTGCAACATCATGGATGAAGTCGGGAACATGTTAAGTGAAATAAGCCAAACACAGAAAGATAAGTTTTGGATGTTCTCATCATACAAGGGAGCTAAATATGGAAAATAATTTATGTTACAGAGATAGTAGAATGGTGGTCACCAGAGGCTGGGGAAGGGATGGGCCTGGATGGGGGATAAAGTGAGGATGGTTAATGGGAGAAAAAATATGGTTTGTTAAAATAAACGGAATTTGATAGCACAGCAAAGTGATTACAATTAACAATAAATTAGGGGAAACTTTAAAACAGTGGTTCCCAACATTCCTAATGCTGCGATGTATTTTATTGTTACAAAGGGTTTGAGAACCACTGCTTTAAAATAATAAAAGAGTAGAACGAAAATGTTCTTAATACAAAGAATCGATAAATGCCTGAGGTGCTAGATACTCTAATTGCCCTGTATTTTTTTTATTCAGATTAATATGAAGGTACAAATGCTTAGGTTACATTGTTGGAGCCCTTCATCCAGGGGGCATGCTGGATACGCTCACATTGTGCCCATTAGGGGAGAGCTTAACCAATTGCCCTGTTTTGATTTACATTGTATACCTGTTATCAAAACATCACATTTACCCTATAAAAATATACAACTATTTTGTACCCATAATAAAATGAGTACATTTTAATACCCATTAAAATTATATATAATAAGAAAGAATAAAAGGTAAAACTGATGTCACTTTCAATTACATGGATTGAAAATGAGGTCACTAAAATAATTTGCATAAAAGTCAGCCATAACAATCCTATAATCTACGAAGATCCCCTTAATAAATGTAGTATTATTTACAATTATTACTTCAAAATACCTTTTTGCTATCTGTGAATTTATATTATTACTCATGTATCCACTATCACCCCTGGCATTTTACAAGTCACGAAGGCCACTTTTTCCTTGATGGCAAAATGAGTGCTTAGATAGAAGATTTACAATTCTTAGATTCTGTGGTTCGCCCACCAATCGATGTCCATTGCAGCTTTCAAAGCTCAGCTGAAAACCAGCTTCCTCAATTGGTATCTACATATCTTTCTGTCATTCTGAGCCTACAATCAACAATCATCAATACTGTGTACACACACATTTTAGCTAATGTCTGGCAAGTGAACCATACAAGACTAGCCTGTTTTATAAAGCTACCCTATTTAGAGACAGGCTCATGGAAAGAACTTTCCATCTCAGATATTCACATCTCGCATCCAGCGGAGAAAGATGCCTGTGATTAGGAATTGTGAATCCATTGGTACAGGTTTGGCAGGCACAAAGCTAGCTTTACAAAGTGAGGGGCAGACACCACGACGCATGCATTAGCCAGTGACCCGTTCCCGACTCTATGTGAAGCCACCTACGTTGCTGAGGGAAGTCCCCAGCTTACAGACAACAGCCAGCACACTTACCTTTCATGGGAGACAAATCACACCATCAGCAGGTCAACCATAATGGTTGACTACAACATCAGGCAGCTTTAAGGGGTTTTATTGGGCCTGACAATTTTTCAGTTTTAGTTTGACTTTGCCTTCCTTGGAACTGAGATCTAACCAGAAACTACAATTAGGAAAGCTCATAGTATCTATCAGATCATATCCCTAACTTCTATGGCAACGGGACACTAAATGCATTTAATAGCATATACCCTGTAGAAGAAAGCCAAAGACCTGCGCTAAACTGCCCTTTCATTACTTATCCCTAAAGAAGTGGTATGACTGAAAAATTCCCCTCATTGGCCCATTTTTTTACTTTTTTGAAACAAAAATGATTTCCAAAATAGTAAAATACGTTTGTTCATCATAACTAAAAAAATCAGTCGATAACAGGAGAGTTAATGAAAAAATAAAAACCACTGGAAAGTCTCTAAAAAAATTAATTAGTCTCAGTGATTTTCTATGTATATGTATTTTTACAATTCTGGGAATAAGCTATTATATTTTAACAAGAGTTCCTACTTAATACTATGGTCATTTTTCCATGTTTATTTTCTATTTTTTTCTACTAAAAGCAATGCTTCAATGAGCATCTGTGCACATATGTCTGTAATGTCCATATGTGCCTATTCAATTAATTCCTTAGAAAGAAGTTTTAGAGGTTGGGGTGGAGGGAGGGTAATTGGTGGGGCCACATCTATGATACATTTTAGAAGGGTACAGGCGAAACTTACTAAATGCAGAATACAAATGTCTTCATATAGTGATAAAAAAAAAGTTTCCTCTGATCATCGTATGCTCAGTTGTTCTGGCCCTACCCACTGGACTGTGTGTTGTCTTGTTGAGCATAACAATTTTATGTAACATCAAGTATCAGACAAGATCACTTTATAATCATGCCCTAAGCACAGTCACAAAAAAAACCACACTGACCAAAATTTAACAAAAAGGGACAAGCATCCACCCCCTTCTAGCCTGATGTGAGTGAATCCTGCTTTATCAAATATGACATCAGTCCTGTTCCATTTCCCTGTCCTCCTGAATTAAAATAAAATAAGGTGCCTAATCATATAACTGAGTACAATCTAGAGTGAAACTGTACTTTCTCGAATACTCTCTGAAATCATACAACACAAACACATACTCCTAAACAATCCCTTCCTGCTTTCCCTCACAGAGTCCACCCCACAGGTCTCCATGATACACCGTTTCCCTTGTTGTAACAAGCCAGTAACTCCAACTTTGATTACAACAGAGTTTTTGACTACAGTGGTCTTTGGCTGGAGGCCATCTGCTGTACAAAGTTTAAGCAGATCTAAGTTTTCGTGCAAAGATCTTCCACACTCTGGCATGAACAGTGAAGCTGGATTGACAATTGTGCCATCTGTGGAGATCAAAGGGGTTTGGCACACTCAGGTCATGAAGCCTGAAAGGCCATTCTCAGTCAAAGCCCAATGGTGGTAGTGGTGATGATTTCATGGAGGAGAAGTAATAACATGATAGTTAAGTATGATATATGAAAAACTTAATGATAATTTAGTTGTACCCACTTTGTATTCTCTGTACCAAGGTACTAATTACTTACATAAGCATAGTTCAATACAGTATTTACTCATGTTTAAATTTAAGTTAATGAAAATTAAATTAAATTAAACATTATCTTTACTCCATCCCTCAAAGTAGCTACCTTTAAACACTCAATAGCCAGATGTGGGTGGTAGCTCCCTCCTGGACAGCACAGACACAAAAGTATTTTCATTATCACAGAAAACTGTCAGATAGCACTGCCCTAGATAGCTTCCACTAAGGATGAAAATGTTAAATGGACTTAGAAAGAAAACAATTACGGGTAGTAAAATTAATTGCTTTCAAAGCAAGGCCTCTTAGAGAAGCTAAAAGTAAATTTTAATGAATTTCCCTTAAGCAGTTTGTGCTGGCTTGTAAAATGCAGTAATATCTTTCCAAAAGCCCCATTGTCCTCAGAGAATTCTATTTGCAGATACGAGAAATTTTACTGACATTTTAGCCAAGGTAAATTGAATAACAAATTCAAAAACTCCCATTAAAGTACAGAATGCCATTATAATAAAGTCAGACTTAAAATTTCTAGATGCAAAGATTTATCTAGAAATTGTGTTCTTGTTTAGAATTGAGGATTTTCTAATAGATGTGTGCTGTGCAGATAAGCTCTCTCTCCTCTTTACCCCATTTATGTTTATAAGCAACTCTTTTCACATCTTATCTTGTTACTGGATGGCATTTGAAGGCAAAGATGAAATGTGCACTCACCTTCCTCATAGGGTAAGTGGAAACTTCACATGAAAACTGCAAAGGACCTTCATTCATTCACTCATTTGATATGTATTTGCAGAAACTGTATTTATCCTGAGTCTTGTGCTAGACTGATGGGGAGGGGGAGTGAGCATGAACTGGAAGAAAGAAGGGGGCACCGGGTGGCACCTATTGCTCAAAGGAGTAGGGTGCTGGCCCCATATACCAGAGGTGGTGGGTTGAGACCTGGCCCTGGGTCAAAAAAAAGAAGAAAAAGAAGGAAGAAGGAGGAAGGAGGAAGGAGGAAG
>CAUYON010150166.1:0-20239 GCA_963573935.1 Arctocebus calabarensis
TGCACCGTAGGTGTGTTCCCACTAATTGCCCTCCCTCTACCCATCCTCCCCCCACCCCTCCCCTCCCTTTCCCCTATCCCTGTATTCCTGTGCTATAATTGGATTTTAGCCTTCATATGAAAGCTATAAATTAGCTTCATATTAGGGCTGAGTTAATGACTAATTCAAAAATTTGCTCGGAAGGTGCTAACGTAGATTGTGTTGAGTTTTAAACCATGGTATAAATTTTCAACTGTAACATTCTTATAGTGAAGAGGGGTAATGTGGCTTGTCTTCTAGGTCCTTGTATAAATGACTTGGATTAAACTATTGACTCCTGACTTTTCAGTTTCAATTACTCAACACCCCAAGTCATAGCACATTCAAATTAAACGCTGGCAGCTAAAACACATCCTAATTCATATTGCAGTAGTTTCAAATTACGTTTTATTGCTCTCCATCTCTTTACAAGTCATATGCAATTATAAAATAAATTTTAAAATTGTAAAATAATTAAGGGCACACAGGACGGCTTATTGCCCCTCCCTTCCAAAATCTGTTCTTCCCTTTTGTTTCATGCTAATAATATTTCAACTAGGCATACAACCACCCAGATAAAAACTACATTCTCCAGCTCCTCAGAGGTAAGACCGGCGGTGTGTCCAAGTTCTTACCAATGGATTGGGTAAGGACAGAAATGTAATTTCCACATCATTTTCTATGAAAGAAAGATTGTTTCTCCTTCCCTTCCCCTCTTTCCTTTTCTTTCCAACTGCAAATGGCCACAGTAACTTTGAGATCCTCATTTTTGAAATGGAAGAGCAATCATGTCAGCCTGAAACCCTGGCTGACCTCAGGTGATGGAGCCCAGCTGCCCACTCTGGCCGGCTAACAATGTGCTGTGTGGTTTGAGCCTGTTCCCCTAGGCCTTTTTTTTATCACAGCTTATCCTACACCCCAACTAATCTATGCCGTCCAGTTATATCAATTGTTTTTTAAATTATTGTGAAAATATAACTTATAAGTATTAGAAAAATAAGTTGTTCTCTACTCTTTGTTGCAAATTCTTTTGTGAGACTAACACATTTATATTCCACTATTATTCACCATCATTGTACTGCTTTCTTAAGAATATTTCAGATTTCAAAATTATGAAACTTTCATTCCAAGGATCAAAATGAATTGATCATGTTTAAAAGCAGAAGATTATTCCTGAATCTCTAGCAGAGTTTTATTTTCTCATTTCTAATCTTTGGTTAGATCATAGAGTAGCATGATAAACAGATGAATAATCTTGCATGAATTATGCATAAGAAGGAAAAGAAAGAAAAGGCAAGAAACAATTGCCCTTTCTCCTTAAGAAGTGTTAGTAAGTGCTGCTGAGCTGATGAAGCACTTTGGTGTGAAGCCCTTGGGCCTTCCTTCAAGCCCTGCCTACATTAACCACGTTCTCGCAAGAGGAGTAAAGGAGACATCTCCTGTCCAAAGCAAGGAGCCTGTGGATCACCTCTGGGACCACTCTGCCCTGTGAGCGACAGCCCCATCTGATCTCCCCACCTCCGAGGCACTTCTAGAAGACCTAAAATTAATGCTTAAAAGCTGAATTTAAATAAAAATTTCTACTTCTTTAAAGGGAAAAGGCGCAAATGTATGTGCTTCTTTATTTTTTGACAGGAATCTGCCATGGATATGTAAGATATGGTAGGAAATGTCAAATAAATTCACTTTTATATGACATTCTCTGTGGTGGTGATACTCATCTTCTCTCCACAGCTGCAATTTACTAAATTGCAGAGACATTCCTAAGCAGTTGCCCTCGACAAACTTCAAAATCACATACTGAGACTTGAACTCCATGTAATTACATAGATTTGGCCACTGGCATGACTTTGGTGAAATTATAAATACCCCCTAAGCCTCAGTGTAAAAATTGATAAAGTAATTTAGTATAAATCTTGGTATACAATAAGTGAATACGTGGTATATCTAATTATTTTATTCACTCAAACTGGAGCATGATACATATATTTTTCTTAACTTTGCTTTTTTTCCCTCCCAACCATATAGCATAAAGATTTTTCCAAATCAGCATATATATATTGGCCTCATCCTTTAGTGTTGAATCCATAGCATTCTATATGCATAATCTATTCAAGTAATTATTCCTCTAACAATATTCATGTAATTACTATTGACATTTAGGCAGTTTCCAATATTTTGGTATGGTATATACCACAGAAATGTGTGTGTGTATATTTTGAGTATGATTTCAATATGTTAATAAAGGTAGATTCCTAACCATGAAGTTATCGGGTCAAAAATACTTTTCTTATTGCACAGATACTGCAAAATTGCCCTTCAAAAAGTTAGCAGAGGGCGGCACCTGTGGCTCAAAGGAGTAGGACGCCAATCCCATATGCCAGAGGTGGCGGGTTCAAACCCCAGCCCTGGCTGCAAAAAAAAAAAAAAAATTAACAGAAATGCCACTACTCTACCTGACACTCTTCCCAAATCTGTGCATTATCAAACTCGTTTTTTTTTTTCAGAAAGGCATGACAAATGTATCAATGGATTTCATTGCTTTAATTTTAAAAGATTTCATTACGAGTGAGCATTACTTTTTAGGTTTGTAAGACAGTCGTATTGTTTTTTGTGAAATAGTTATGCACATCTGATTTTTTTTATTGAAAGATAAGAGCTTCTTATATATTTAAAAGGGTATACATACTTTTGCCATTTGTAGACTTTGTTCTCATTTTCCTTTGTAGATTTTTCTTTGATTTTTCTTTGGATTTTTGTCAATCTCTTCTTAATTGTGTATAGCTTGTATATGTTTTCTCCATTTCTGTTTTATTCCATTAATTTTATAAAATTATTTATATTACTTTTCATTATATAGTTTTCATGTTTACTATTTTTGGAATATCCATTGATTATCTAGAAATTTGGATTATCGCCACATTATCTAGAAACTTCAGAAATATCATTCCCGTATTACACAAATTATACACATATTTAAATGAACAAGTAGATAAGAATAAATTCACATATCTTAGTGTGTTTCTCTGTTTGCACTGCTATAACAAAATGCCACAATCTGGTGCTTTAAATAACAAACATTATTTCCAACAGTCCGGGAAATCCAGGATCAAGCCACCAGTAGAATTGGTGTCTGCTGAGGACCCCCTTCCTGTCCATACGTGGTTCTCCTCTCCTTGTATCTTCACATGACAGAAAAGGGGAAAGAGCTCTTCGTGATCTTTTTTTATAAGAGTGCTGATCCCATTCATGAGGGTCGTGCCATCACGACCTGATCACTCTGCAAAGGCCCTACCTCCTAAGCCATCACGTTTGGGGTTAGGATTTCAACATACACATTGTGGGAAGTGCAAATATTGAGTCTGTAGTGCTAAGTATGCAATTATAAGAAAGCTATTAAAATTATCTTCTAAGTCTCATTTAGATATCTTAATAACTTTTTTTTGCAGTTTTGGCCAGGGCCGGGTTCGACCCCGCCACCCCCAGTATATAGGGCCAATGCCCTACTCCTTCAGCCACAGGGGCCACCAAATCTTAATAACTTTTAAAGCTACAATTTGCTCCATGTAAATAATTTGAATGACAGATACTATTAATCAAATGAAATTTTGATTTCTTACATTTTTCTTAAATAACTTCTGACCCCTGACTTTAATGATCTATACTATCCTACATGGAAGCTGCCTAAATCAAATAGGGTTTAGTGATGCTTAAACCTTCCTCCAGGCCTTTCTTCTTCTTTATCCCTAAGTATTCAAATAATTGATGATCAGTGCAAAAACAGGCAATATAATTTAGTTCATGACAAGAGACAGATGCTTGAGCCACAGAAATTAAAATTGAATGCTTCAAACAACCAAAATTTTATGGCCAGCCTTGTTATTTATATTTTCTCAAAGTTACAATAAAACTGTGATGTTTCAGAAATCTTCCCCAAAATAAAGTGTATTTATATAAATTCCTATAATATGTATTACTATCATACCAATACAATATAAAATGTCAGTAATTCACAGAAAAGAAAAACATAGGCCAAGTTTTTACATCATTTCTATTGTAGAGTACAAAAATGTTTTAAAAATTCATATACGCAGATTTAAACATGAACGTGAATTTATATGGCCATAGTAACATGTCAGCTTTTTAACCAATGTGGGGGGTCTGCTATTCAGAGAGATCTTTCAGTAATATGAGCTTCTAACATTCCCTAAAATTAAATATAGTGCTGAACATGATCTCTAGAGAATTTACCTGAGTTTGGAAATTCTTGAAACAACCATATTTGCGTCATATTCATGCTGTTTCAAAAAAGATTTTCTGTCCAGTAATATAAAATGAACAGACTGCTAAACTCTCATTTACTTGCCATATCCTTTCCCTGCTTTCTCTCCTACTTTCCCTGGTGAACAGATATTCATTTTTCAGATGTATATAACAATCTGAGCCCCAGCTACTGTGTAAGTTACAAAGACCCAGAGGCTTGAAATTGTGGTTGTGAATTTCTCACTGTAGTTGTGTCTCAAACAGATGCTGGCCTAGCCGCGATCTACAGCCATTAAGAACATAAAGAAAAATATAGCAGCCAACAGCTAGGGGGGAAAAAAACCTCATGATCAGCCAGCTGTTGTACTTGGAAAGCTGCTGAAATATGAGCACAGAAAAGAGAATATGAGAATTCTAAAATATTCAACTGTGTAGATGCAGGAATCAATTACAAGAGTTTACAGGGGGACCAGGTATAAGGATGACCTCAAAATTACAAAATCTGATATTTCTATGTCCTTGTAAACTGATTGAGATATGCCAAATTGGCCAAATTTTCAAACTGTACTGAACATTGCTGCACATGCAAATAACCAAAATATTAGACTGAATAATGTTTAATACATCTTGTACCATGTGTGATTCATTTTCAAGGAATTATATCTCTTGTTGTTTTAATTACTACTTTTTTTCTATTGATTAACATTTTTCTAATAATTGAATTGCTAAAGAAGGGAGATGTTTCACTGCCCAGCTTTTTTTTTTTTTTTTTTTTACCATAAGCGGTAAAATAATGTCTCTAAATTTAAAGTCCATCAGCCTTCCCCTATTAAAAGCCCTGAATAGGGGTAAAATGTTCACATTTTCGCAGTTCTCTGATTTGGGGACCATCTTCATTGATACCATAGTTTAATTCCACTCAAAATTTAGCCAACTATTTCATAGAATGTTCAATTTTGTTTTTTTAATCTTGTACAAATTGTTTGGAGGACACATATCAATCACCCTCCAATAATTTGTAAAATGTTATAAAATGCTAATATATCTTTTGTTTTGCAATCTATTCAGATAAATAATTTATTTCATGAGCTCCTTTTAAAAAAATATTGAAATTGCCTAGGTAACACATCAATTCAACATTGGTTAACAAAATAAATATCAATTCTGTTAAGTAACTGGTCATTTAAAGAACACGTTTGATTGAATAACTAAAATGGGGCTGCAGTAACAGATTGAATTCATCAAAGTGGTAAAACAATTATAATTAAAGATGAAAAGGCAAGGTCTGAAGTCATGGTTAAGTAGCACAGCAATTTTCCATGTTTTAAGAATCATTAATTTTCATAGCTTGGTTCCTAGGGTTTTTTACTGACATTGAAATAAATTTTTTTCTTATACAATTAATTTTCTATAACATTATATTTAATGTTTTATTTTCTCATCCCAATGTATCATGTTAGTCAATTGGCTGCATTATTTTTCCCCAGCCATTTAATCTCCCAGAGCCAAATTTGTCCATTTGCTACTTAGAAGTTAGATTGAACTAAATTTTCTCTAAAATAATTTTTATTTTATTTTATTTTTGCAGTTTTTGGCACAGGCTGGATTTGAACCCGCCACCTCCAGCATATGGGGCCAATGTCTTACTCTTTTGAGCCACAGGCCCCACCCTAATTTAATTTTTAGCTCTAAAATAATGGTGTTCTTTTCCTTTTTGGTCTATGATCTATATTTATAGATATTTGTTTTCCATTTTTACACTATTTCATTTTTAAGATTATTTTATAAAGCAAATTAAGAATTTTTTATTTTTTTATGACCAGCAACAACTTAAACGTTGCATTACATTTCTAGCAATATGGAATTGTACTACACAATTTCCATCAAAACTTTATTTTTACTCCTTTGAACAATGCAGTTAATCTAGTTTGAAAACAACAAAAATAACAATAGCAACAGTATTGGCCCAGGATTCACACAAACCTTAAAGCAATAATAAATTCCTCTACTTAGAAAATGTCCCTTCAGAATGCATTGAAAAATGTTTATACTTTCTTGGAAAGACTTACCATCATTTTAAATTTTTCCAGTAGAAACTAAAATAAGAACATAAACGTTCTATGCTATAAGAAAATTTAATCTAAAACCAGAAAGTGTAAATAGTCTTGAAAATAGACCTTTAAAGTCATGCTCCCAAAATATTAAAAATTCAGATGAATCTCTAAATTACTGATGAAATCAGTTTGGTTATACTGTAGCCTCAATTAATTTCCATGCCAACTACTCAGTGGAAATCTCAGCTTTTGGATCAACTTGGGCATTGAATAGATAATTTACCCCAAAACATAAATTGCAACAGGCCAAAATATGATAGAAAAAAAAAAATAAAACTTTCAAAAAAAAAACAACCTTTCATAATTCATTTCTATGTTGAAATGGGCCATATAAAAGTACTTATAAAATAAAAGCAGGCATTTTCCTTATTTATTTGGTAGAAATTGAGGCAATTTTATTTATTTTTTTAAATTAATTTTATAAATATTCTCTTCCATTTATTAAAGGGAATTTTATGAGATGTGAAGGGGATTCTAAGTACTAATTCTGTATATCTGGCCATATGATCAACAACAGACATTGCCAGCTCATTCTGGCTCTGCTGAATTATTTCTATACACCACAGTCAAATTGGCTCTCATTTCAAGAGTTGCTTCAATTTCAGGATTTCTACATACCCATGACTATGAAGTAAGACCTTCTGCTCTCATCTCTCCTCCACAGCCTTGCAGATAATTTTCAGGGACTCAGGAAGAGCATTTTGGAATCATTTATAATAGCTAGCTTGGATTGAGCGCTTATCACACGCTAAGAACTTTAACAAATATTATCTAAGTTAATCCTCTCATTGTTCCTGTGAGGAAGGGAGTCAGTATTTCCATCTTATAAGTGAGAAAACCAGGACTTCACAGAGTCACACAACTCTGAAAAAGAATCAGAGCCCAGATGTGATGGGTGCACTGAATTCTGTTAAATGCCTAAAGATCACTCTCTATTTCTATTATTTATCATGCATAGCTGGTCTTTAAAATCACCAATATTCATATGAAAATTATGCTATCTTTTTTTTTTTTTAAGACAGAGTCTTGCTCTGTCACCTGTTTTCAAGTGCCATGCCTCAGCCTAGCTCAAAGCAACCTCAAACTCCTGGGCTCAAGCAATCCTCCTCCCTCAGCCTCTCAAGTAGCTGGAAAAACAGACTCTCACCACAACACCACAAGTAATTTTTCTCTTTTTAGTAGAGATGGGGTCTTGCTCTTGCTCAGGCTGGTTTCAAAATTCTGAGCTCAAGGGATCCTCCTGCTTCAGCTTTCCAGAGTGCTAGGATTTCACATGGCCACAGAAATACTACCTTATTAACAACACTGCTTTTAGATTTGTCTCCAGAAAATTGGATTGGCACTTACTAAACACACAAATTTGATCTTAATATTTGTAATTTCTCTTTTGTTCACTGACATCTTCTTGACACATCAACTGCTATTTGCTGTATGAAACAAACTTTTCTAAAACCCAAACCACTTATCGACCCAGGGAAAGTGCGGAGAAAGCAAAGCCTACATAAGCTGCATAACAAGTAATCTATTCCAGGCTAAGTGTGAATTATAAGACAAGGAAAAATGTATAATTTCATGGAGAAAACAAAAAGTTCAATGCCTGCGATTGACATTACTAAGTGTAGTCTCACCGTGAGGCAGATTTGCAGTGATAAACATATGTTTTTGGAACCAGAGTGCATGCATTTGAATCCCAACAAAAACAGTTTGTGCCTCAACTTACTCATTCATAAAATGGAATAGTACCAACCCCATGAAGTTGTTGTGAGGATTAAATGAGTCAATAATATATAAATACCCAGTACACTACCTAGAAATGAGTACTATATAACACTACTATTGAAGTGGTGTTTTAAAACATCTGCCACACATATATTCAAATAATTTCAAAACCTGTGGGAAACTGCAAAGGCAATCCAAAGAGGGAAATTTATAGCACTGGAAGTCTTCATCAAGAAAACAGAAAGAGAGGAAGCCAATAATGTAATGGCTCATCTCAAACAACTGGAAAAGGAAGAACATTCTAACCCCAAACCCAGCACAAGAAATAAGCAAAATTAGGGCAGAATTAAATGAAATTGAAAAGAAAGAATCATTCAGAAGATCAATGAAATAAAAAGTTGGTTTTATGGTAAGATTGATAAAATTAATAAACCTTTGGCCAACATTACCAGAAACAGAAAAGTAAAATCTCTAATATTGTCTATCAGAAACAATAAAGGAAAAATAACAACAGACACCTCAGAAATTTAAAAGATCCTCAATGATTACTACAAAAAAACTCTATTATCAGAAATATGAAAATCTGAAAGAAATGGACCAATACCTGGAAGCATGCCACCAGACTCAACCAGAAAGAATTAGAAATTTATATCAATCACTGAAATAGGAAATCTTCCAAAAAACAAAAGTACAGGACCAGATGGCTTCACATCCAAATTCTAACAAAACTTTCAAGAGGAACTAGTACCAATATTATACAACATTTTCCAAAGCATAGAAAAAGAAGGAATACTTCCCAATACATTCTATGAAGCAAATATCACCCTGATCCCCAATACAGGAAAGGATCCATCAAAGAAAGAAAATTATTAACCAATATTATTAACAAATATCAATGCAAAAATATTCAATAAGATCTGAGTAAACAGAATTCAACAACACATCAAAAAAATTATACACCATGACCAAGTTGGTTTTATTCTAGGGTTACAGATTTGGTTCAGCATACACAAATCACATAATACATCACATAAATAAAATAAAATAAAAAGACCATATGATTCTCTCAATTGATGCAGAAAAAAGCTTTTGAGAATATCCAGCATCTTTTCATCATCAGAACACTTAAGAAAATAGGCATAGATGGGACATTTCTTAAACTGATAGAGGCCATCTATAGCAACCCACAGCCAATATCATATTGAATGGAATAAAAGTGAAAACATTTCCACTCAGATCAGGAATTAGGCAAGGATGCCCACTTTCTCCACTGCTATTCAACATAGTAATGGAGTCTTAGCCATTGCAATCAGGCAAGAGAAGGCAATCAAGGGTATCCAAATAAGGTTAGAGTAGATCAAACTCTCACTCTTTGCAGACAGTATGATCCTATACCTGGAAAATCCCAGGGACTCAACTACAAAACTCTTCGAAGTGATCAAGGAACACAGCAACATCTCAGGATACAAAGTCAATACTTACAAATCAGTAGCTTTTATATATACAAATAATAGTCGAGCTGAAAATAGTCAAAGACTATTCCTTTTGCAGTAGTGCTAAAGGAGATGAAATATTTGGGAATTTACCTAAGGATGTGAAAGATCTCTATAAAGAGAATTATGAAACTCCAAGAAAAGAAATAGCTGAAGATGTTAACAAATGGAAAAACAACCATGCTTATGGCTGGGAAGAATCAAAATTGTTAAAATGTCCATACTACCCAAAGCAATATACAATTTTAATGCAATCCCTATTAAAACTCCATTGTCATACTATTAAGAGCTTGAAAAAAAAGTGCTTCATTTTATACAGAATAAGAAAAAACCTCGAATAGCCAGTACATTACTTAGAAATAAAAACAAATCAGGAGGGGGCGACACCTGTGGCTCAAAGGAATAGGGCCCTGGCCCCGTATGCTGGAAGTGGTGGGTTCAAACCCACCCCTAGCCAAAAAACTGAAAAAAAAAAAAAATCAGGAGGTATCATGTTACCAGACTGTACTACAAATCGATAGTGATCAAAACAGCATGGTACTGGCACAAAAATAGAGAGGTAGATTTATGGAACAGAATAGAGAACCAAGAGATGAACCCAGCTACTTACCATCATTTGATCTTTGATAAGCATATCAAAAACATTCAGTGGGGGAAAGACTCCCTATTTAACAAATGGTGCTAGGTGAATTGGCTGGAGACCTGTAGAACATGGAAACTGGACTTCCACCTTTTGACATTAACAAAAATTGACTCTCACTGGATAAAAGATTTAAACTTAAGATATGAAACTATTTAAACACTTGAAGAAATTGGCCTGGGAGAACATTTTATGAGGAGGACCCCCTGGGCAATTGAAGCAACACCAGAAATACATTACTGGGATCTGATCAAACTAAAAAGCTTCTACACAGCCAAGAGCACAGTAAGTAAAGCAAACAGACGATCTTCAGAATGGGAGAAGATCTTTTCACTTAATGCTTCTGACCAAGGTCTGATAACTAGAATCTACAGAGAACTCAAACTAATCAATAAGAAAAGAACAAATAACCCCCTTTCTTTGTGGGCAAGGGACTTGAAAAGAAACTTCTCTGATGAAGACTGGCACATGGCCTACAAACACATGAAAAAATGCTCATCATTTTTAATCATCAGAGAAATGCAAATCAAAACCACTTTGAGATATCATCTAACTCCAGTCAGACTGGTCCACATAACAGTACCTGAAACTACAGATGTTGGTGTGGATACTGAGAGAAGGGAACACTTCTACACTACTGGTGGGAATGCAAGCTAACATGACCTTTTTGGAAAGAAGTTTGGAGAATACTCAAGGAACTAAAAGTAGACCTACCGTTCGATCCTGAAATTCCTCTACTAGCTATATACCCAGATGATCAAAAATTATTTTACAACAAAGACATTTGCACCAGAATGTTTATTGCAGCCCAGTTCATAATTGCCAAGACATGGAAACAGCCCAGGTGCCCATGGAACCATGAATGGATTACCAATTGTGGTATATGTACACCATGGAATACTATGCAGTCATAAAAAAGATGGAGACTTCACATATTTAATGTTTACCTGGATGGAGCTGAAACATATTCTTCTTAGTAAAGTATCTTAATAATGGGGAAAAAAGTATCCAATGTGGTCAATACTACTATGAAATCAATATATAATCACCTATACATTCATACGAATGGTAAAATATAACTATAGTCCAGAAAGTAGAAGGAAAGAGAAGAGAGAGGGGAGAGGAAGGAGGGAGGCATAAAGAGGGAGGGTATTCGGGGCGACCTCACCTAATGTACATGATGCAATGGTACCTTTCAAAACTATTAAGAAAAGAATATAATTGTCTTACCATAACAGATAAGTAAGCGAGTTGATGGATGTGTTAATCAGTTCCATGTAAGCATTTCACATTGTATATCAAATCAGTACACTGAACCCCATAAAAGAACTGATGTATACAATTATGATTTAATAAAAAAATGAAAAAGTTTATTGAAAGCAAACACTAGTGTGCTTAGATTATTCAGCATTCTTAATTACGAACATTGCTGCTCTTCTTTTCCATTTGTGCAGGAGGTAAAAGAGCTCACCGAATATGAGGACAACTGATATAACTCAACGCCCACCACAAGAGGGAGCATTTGAGAGTGATTTGGCCAATTTGATGAAGCTGACTAGTAAAACAGTCCAAAGACCCAGCACCTGTGCATCTCCTAAGACGTTATAGTGAATGTAGACCCAAATACCTAAACATCACAGCCCATCATGGTGCAAACTTTCCTAGGGGGGCAGGCTCTGAGTGGTTGTTAGGAATTCAGAATCTGACTGTGCTAGATTTAAACCCTAACAAGTCCCTTCATTCCTGTGTGGTCTTCTCCCACTTACAGAACCTCTCTTCTGTAGGGTGTTGATGATGGTCCAAATCTCACAGTAAAGTAAAAACAGACTATATTGTGAAAACCTGCCCTGTGGTAGATACTCCAAAAGATAGTGTTATGTTTACTGTGACCTTTGTCTGTAAAGACAAGTGCAAGAATTATCAGCTAATCCTGCCAATTCCATTTTCCCGATTCTTTCTCACACTTACATTCTAAAAGTTACTTGCACTTTTTTTTTCTTTCTCTATAGTTTTTTTTTTTTAATTTATGAAATAACTGGCCTTTTTATTGTAGCTGATGTCAGTCAAACAGAAGGCAGGAAATGGAAGATTTTTTTTTTTAGACAGAGTCTCATTCTTTCACCCTGGATAGAGTGTTGTGGTGTCCTAGCTCACAGCAACCTCATACTCTCGGCTCAAGAGATCCTCCTGCCTCATCCTCCCAAGTAGCTGGGACTATAGGTGCCTGCCACAATACCGGCTAACTTTCTCCATTTTTAGTAGAGATAGGGGTCTTGCTTTACTCAGGCTGGGCTCTGGGCTCCTGAGCTCAGGTGATGCACTCACCTCCTAGGATTACAGGCTTGAGTCACCAGTCCAGGCCTGCAAATGAAATATTCTTTACTCAGTCTAGAGAAAAGTTGAAGGGCAAATCTCTTTCCTGAGAGGTTATAATGTGGTGGGGAAGAGAGGGAGGAAATATGAAAATAATTTCAGAAGGGTGAAAATTAATAATGGACTATTATAAGTGCCTAGAAAAAACTATGAATGACTTTCATATGGGCAAGAGAATTATTTACTGGGTATTTTTTTAGTGTAATGCTGGGGGTTATCTGATATATAAGGATCTGTGTATTTTATTGTTTTGACTAAAATATTCTATACCTCTATAGACATGTAAATTAACCTATAGAAAATTGATGGTGGTGCAAATTATTTTTCATCACAGTGATGTAAATGGTTCTGTTTATGGTAATGCCAAGGGATTTTTTTTTTTTTTTTGTAGAGACAGAGTCTCACTTTATCACCCTCAGTAGAGTGCTGTGTAGTCACAGCTCACAGCAACTTCCAGCTCTTAGGCTTAGGCAATTCTCTTGCCTCAGCCTCCCGAGTAGTTGGGACTAGAGGTGCCCGCCACAATGCCTGACTATTTTTTGATGAAGTTTGGCTGGGGCCGGGTTTGAACCCGCCACCCTCGGTATATGGGGCCAGCGCCCTACTCGCTGAGCCACAGGCGGGATTTTTTTCAGTAGATACATAGATCCCTAATGACTTCAATTCTCATTTGAAGTGGTTGTAACATTGTACTCATTTATTAACTGATGAGTTAAATAAAATATTTTACATGTATTTATTTTATATTTGTATGACAGACATACTTTCATCATTTTCAAAATGATCGCAAAAAATGTGGCACTAAATAAAAGGAAATTGCCCAGCAGACCGGAAGGAAGGGCTTCTAGGCAGGAGAAATACAGGCATAAAGACTCATGAATGTGAAACTGCATATTCATTCAGCCCTAAGAACTGAAGTGAAAAATAATTAAAATATGATTCTCAGTGCCAGGAACTTTAGTGATGAGAAGACAAGCAATTAGAACTGGACAGGTATGATTCAATATAATAAGAAGCTAAAAAATGACAAAGATGCTGTGACAACATAGAGAAAGTACATCACATTTAGGAAGAGACATTAAGAAAGGGTTTTGAGGAGATTTACTACTTGCAATGAATCATGAGAAATAGAAGTTGATTTATTTGGATGGACATCAGAGCAGAGAAGAAATTGTACACGAACTCATGAAACCTTGTCATCCTAGCAAACTAAAAACATTTTGAGTTGTTGGATCACAAAGGTTAGTCCCTCACAAAGTGTTTAACTAGGAGAAAATGTTAAAAAGAAGCATGGTCGTCCTTAATTTATGTCCATAACATCTGGATGCGAGTTATGCTCAATCTATTGCCCAAAACTATACCCTACTACGAAACAAACATCATGCGCACACTCTGAATGGTTCATTTACTTACCTTCTAATTTCAGGTTCAGTCAACCCGGGTCGACCTCTGTATCCACTAGTTCCCCTCCGCGTCTTCATCTCCCTCTCTCCTTCGTCAGACCTCTGTCATCCCACCCCCAGGACCTCCTGGACCTTCCCTCAGCTTTCCAGACCCTCTCTGTGAGCAGCACCTGCAAGTCTGTAGAGGGAAGCCAGACCCTTCGCTCGGAGGCAGGTGCAAGACAAAGATTTCTCTTGTGAATATCAATGGCCTCTTCTGGAGTAGTTCTATATATTATTATGTTAATACATTTTCTGTGTTTTAAAATCTCATTTTCTACCAGGGATAGGGGAGAAGGAACAAAAGAAAAGAAAAATGTTTTTCAGCTATAATCTGTAAGGTTTTGTTTTGTGAAAATATATTTATTTGTTATAAAGTATCATTATTTGTTCTATATTAGCAAATTCATAGGTGTATCTGTGCTTAAATGCTCTTTCTTATATGTTACATTGATCATTGCCCTTTTTTGGCAAAATTAAAAGCCACCAACCTCAAGTCAGTACTGCTGTTTTTATAATTCCCTTACTGAAATTTGTAAATCGAAGAACCTGACTAGATAATATTCACAAGATCTCCCGGCAAGATCAAATAGTCAGACCCTTCAGAGCCAGGGTTATGTTCCAATCTATTAGGTTCAATATTCTTTCTACCATTATACATTAGAAGAGCTCCTGCAGTCTCTAACACATCACCTACAACTAAAGGTGTTAGTCATACAAGCACTGTCAGTTTTAACACTGGGAAATAATAGTTTAAGATGAATTTTGGTGACTCAGCGCCTGTGGCTCAACAGGCTAAGGCGCCAGCCACGTACACCTGAGCTGGCGGGTTCAAATCCAGCCTGGGCCCGCCAAACAACAATGTCGGCTGCAACCAAAAAATGGCCAGGCTTTGTGGCGGATGCCTGTAGTCCCAGCTACTTGGGAGGCAGAGGCAGGAGACTCGGTTGAGCCCAGGAGTTGAATGTTGCTGTGAGCTATGATGCCACAGCACTCTATCCAGGGTGACAGCTTGAGGCTCTGTCTCAAAAAAAAAAAAAAAGATGAATTTTGGTATTGTGTTCATTGGCACTCAAGTTTTTAACCCTAACATTTTTATTGAACCTAAATAGCCTTTTATGTAGCATTATTTTCTTTGGTGGAGAAATTAGACAACAATTGAAGTGAGTAGGCAATCTCATTTTAAGAACTCAAAGATCATATGTCCAAATTATTAATATGCACTGGATCTTAATAAAACAAATGGGATAGGTTATCTATAAGGAAATTTTTTGCTTCCTTTAAAAAAAAAGCTTTCAAAACCTGAGCTACAATATTTTATGAGAATGAAAACATTATACTCACCCTTTGCAGGTGAAATACCATGTATTTGTAATGACTCACACAGGCACACTCAAACAATTTGAAATGACAAAAGCAGGAAGAAACTCAGTGCATTTAAATGAAAAACAAAGATAAACCCAAAAGGCATGAATTCTAGGATAATTTTAACAAGGATTTATCAACATATATACGCTTGTATGTTGAAATGAAAAACTATACTTGAATAATAGAAACATCACCTTGATGAGTACATGGATCATCACCCCCCATTGTTTACATCTTAAACTCCCAACAGAAAGTGGTCCCAAGGAAAAGAACTGACCAAGCTTTCTTAGATCAGGAATCTGGCTATCTGAAGCACTACTAACTCAATGAATGAATTAAATTAAATTAGATTAGAATGGATTAGATTAAATATTTTAACTGAAATATTGGTCATTTCTTAATGTTATTGATATTTTTTAAAATTTGATTGGTAGGGCGGCACCTGTGGCTCAGTGAGTAGAGTGCTGGTCCCATATACCAAGCAAGGGTGGCAGGTTCAAAACCAGCCCCAGCCAAACTGCAACAAAAAAAAATAGCTGGGCATTGTGGTGGGTGCCTGCGGTCCCAGCTACTCGGGAGGCTGAGACAAGAGAATCACCTAAGCTCAGGAGTTGGAGGTTGCTATGAGCTGTGACCCCATAGCACTCTACCGAGGGTGACAAAGTGAGACTCTGTTGTTTAAAAAAAAAAAAAAGATTGGCAATTAAATTTCACCTAGAACACTAACAAAAAATAATGTATATAAAATAGACTCTAGAAACATTATCTTCAAGACAGTGGCCATCAGGCAACAAAGGATAAAGACCCCCTGAAAGAGAAAAAATAATCTGAGCTCTGCTACTACTTAGAGAAAGTTCCCAGATTACAGCCGGGAGGTAGGGGCCAGTGGTCTCTCTAAACTGACTTGAGCGGGGACTATGGAGAGGTTAAGGTAGCTGATGATTTCAAGGAGGTCACCAGAGAAGAGACAAATATACAAAGGAGTTCTAAGGATCTAAAGAGGGCCCTCCTTCATGCTTCACCTGAGTATAGATCAGAATATGCATGTAAGGAAAGAACCCAAGGCCAGGAATAAAACCAGGCTTAAGGAATAGGGGAACCAATCCACAGAGTTCATAGAGGGCACAAAATAGCCCCTCTTCTCAAGAACCAGAGTGAAAAACTTTATAAATCATGGGGATATTGGACAGAATTTCCCAAAGAGCTTTGTCTCCACTCTGGGGAAACTTTAGCTCTGGATTGAACAATGCTCCGCTCTCATCTAACAAAGATTAAAGAACACCCAAAAGATAGAGTGGCTTTTTAAAGTAACTTAATTGCATGGAAGAATAGTCTCAAGAATATTTTTAGAAATTCAAAAATATCCAGTAACTAAAAAAGTAAAATTCACAATGCCAGGCATTCAATAAAAATGTATCAAGTATTTTTAAAAACTAGAATATGCAACCCAAAACCCAAAGACAAATAAATCAATTGAACATGACCTAGAACTGATATAGATGATAGAAATTATTATAACTGCATTTCATATGTTCAAAATGCTAGGGGAGAGATGGAACGTGTGAAGAGCCATGAAGGGATAAAAGACTGTCAAAGTAAACTTTTAGATATAAAAACAATCATGTCTGATATGAAAAATACACTACCAGGATTAAAATCAGATTAGATATAACAAAAGAGGAGGGAAAAAAATCAGTGAACTGGAAAATGTAAGGACAGAACTGCCCAAAGTGAAACAAACAAAAAAGATGGGCAAAGGGATCAAGCAGATCAGGAGTGACCTGAAAAACAAGTTCAGGCATCTTAATTCACATGTAATTGAAGTTGCTGAATGGGATAAGGAAGGAAAAACATTTAAAGAAACAAACACCAATTTTGTCGTATTTATAAAAATCCTAATCCATAAATCTAAGAATTTCACCGAGCCCCAAGCACAAAAAAGCATAAATAAAACTACATCAAGGAAATACTAATGAAGTTTGTTAAAAGAATGAATGAAAGGAGAATTTCTTAAAAGCAGCCAGAGAAGGGAAAGTACATTTTATAGGGAGACCCCAGCTAGGCAGACTTCACATGAGAAAACCTTAAAGCCAAAAGAGAGTGGAGCAAGAAGACTTCAACATCACAAAAGAAAAAAAGAAAAACCATCTGAAAACTTGGACTTTTGAACTCAGTGAAAATGTCCTTCAAAAATAAAGATGCTTTAAGGATTTGTCCCTATATACAAAAGCAGAAAGATTTCATTGCCAGCAAAGAGGACTTTCACTACCTTATTTTCAGATTTATTTTAAGCTCTAATAGTCAAGACAGTTTGATAATAGTGCAAAAATAGGCAAATAGATCAACAATACTGGAAATGCACCCGCCCATATAAGGTCAATTTATTTCTGAAAGACTGCAAGGCAATTCAGTGGAGTTGCACCACAGGCATCTAAGCAAGCAGCTAAGCAGTGTCTACATTTTACAAAACTCAGAACTGGCATGGAACTTGTACCTATTCTGGTACAAGAAGTGTGCACTTCTCTTTCAGTATTCTCAAACCTTTAGTGAAGCCTAATTTAAAAGCTGTAAGTTGGTTACTGCCATACGGTGATAGCTAGTAGGAAAGCCCTATCTGGTGCTTGGGTCTAATTCTCCATGGGCACAGTCCCAGCTACTCTGCCAGCTGTGTGTCAATAGCTGTCTTCCGCAGAGGACATCTGTGCCCAAAGAAGTGGCAATCTTTCTTTCTTTCTTTTTATTCCAGATTAATATGAGGGTACACACAATTAGGTTACATCGTTTGCGATTGTTAGGTGAAGTCCAAGTTGTAGCTGAGCCAGAAGTAGTGATCTTTCAAAGAGCAACAGTACCAGGAGTAACATCCTGGTCAGATGACAGAAGAGCCAGATTGATGGAGTGTGAGACATTGTTTCTAGGACAGAAGTGAGAAAGTTCTAGGAAACTCACAAAAATGGATGGTAGGCATCATGACAGAGGACTAATTTTTGCTGTAATAATTTAATTTATAAAAATAAATATACTGGCTCAGCACCTGTGGCTCAAGTGGCTAAGGCACCAGCCACATACACCTGAGCTGGTGGGTTTGAATCCAGCCCCGGGCCCACCAAACAACAATGATGGCTACAACCAAAAAATAGCCAGGCATTGGGGCAGGCACCTGTGGTCCCAGCTACTTGGGAGGCAGAGGCAAGAGAATCGCTTGAGCCCAGGAATTGGAGGTTGCTGTGAGCTGTGATGCCACGGCACTCTATCCAGGGGGATAGCTTGAGGCTCTGTCTCTAAAATAAAATAAAATAAAATAAAATAAATATATTGTTTTACAGCCACAGCATGAAAGCAGAGAACCATGGCTGAACAATAGATAAGGAACACCAAACAGGTGCTGAATTCTTCAATTAATACAGGCACGCCAGAGTTCAAAAGATGACGGTGCTAATTCATAGGGACACAACAGATGGCAGGAGACTTAAAGGAGTATCACAAATCTCCCGCCATAATGTCACTAAAGCAAAGTGGCAACAGATAAATCAGCAGGGAGCTTCCCAGTCCTCTCCAACCTGGAACATGGGGAATAAGTAGCTTCCATTCAAAGGAGCCACAAAGAATGAGTCTCTTCAAGGTCCCTTTCCAGCCAAAGCAAAAATGTGACAGATGGAAGAATATGTGTTCATAACGGAAGTGGAACCACATGGGTCATTTTCTCTCTTCGCTGTTTTCCAACAAATACATATTGATTAATTACTCTGACAGGCTTGATGGGAATTGTTGGAGAAGACAAAAGCAACAGGATGGCCGGTGGTAGAGGAAGTACCAGTACTCTGAGAGCAAGAGTGACCCTAGGAGACAAAGAGATATGAGGATCCGTTCTTTATATTTTGTGAGATGTTTGAGAATAGAGAGAAAGTGGTGAGACTGACCTGTGGCTCCCTGAAGGTGCTATGGTAACTGGTATTGCCAGAGACATAAGATTATCGGGCAGAGCCCACTAGCTCTCCACCCAGATTCATTCTCTCCTTCTTCTATAGTTATGGAGTTACAGTGGGCACATGCATTACCTAATCCCTTTTGCAGTTAATTATGTGACTTAAATTTTATCCAATGTATGTGAACAAAAATGATACATGTGCTTTCTAGGCCCGTACTTTTAGCGCTGTAAAAGTATTGCCACCACACTCTTCACCTTCTAGCCTATTGTCTTCATCAATCTAGCTGGACACAAAGACATATTCTAGGGGCTGGTCCAGCCTCAAGATGAATAGCCTAGAGATCTGAATTACCGTGTGGAGAAGAGCCACTCTGCTCACTTAAACCCTCAATCTGCAACACCACATGAGCAAGAAATTAACACATATATCACGTCTCACCTTTTGGCTAAGATCAAGTGAAGAAATTAACATATACAGTGCCATAAGCTATAATAGCACCTTTTGAATGTATTTATGACAGCACTTTAGGAGCCTGTGCCACCTAATAGGCAGATAGAGAAGAGAATATTGCTTAAAGGAATTAGTGAACTTCAATATATTTCTATTTACAGATGATAAGAAATGAATATCACTAACCTCTGAAGACACTCTCTTCTTAAAATTGTTTTGTTGGCTCAGCACCTGTGGCTCAAGTGACTAAGGTGCCAGCCATGTACACCTGAGCTGGCGTTTTAAATCCAGCCCAGGCCCGCCAAACAATGACGGCTGCAACCAAAAAAGGGCCAGGCATTGTGGCAGGCACCTGTAGTACCAGCTACTTGGGAGGCAGAGGCAGGAGACTCGCTTGAGCCCAGGAATTGGAGGTTGCTGTGAGCTGTGA
>CAUYON010150167.1:0-10624 GCA_963573935.1 Arctocebus calabarensis
AATGTTGATCAAATTGCCATTATTAGACTCTTGATTTCACAATTTAAAACCCTGTCTGAACTCCCTTGGGCACAGACTCTGCCATTAGCACTTGTGGTGTCATGTGCCCTCACTCAAAGACATGTCAGTTATCACCATAAGGTTTGGTACCTGGACAGATCATACACTTAGACTTTTCCACAAATAGTAGCATTTTAGATATTATATGTAGGACAAAAAGTCTTGAAACTAATATATGTGTTATACACACTCCTATCACCAATGGAGTTAGGCTACATTTTTACTACATCTTTCTACAAGTTTGTCATGTTCAAGCAAGTAATAGTGTGTACTGGAGGCGACATCAGGTGAACACTGCACTTGAACCTGGACAGATATTATTAAGGACTTTGAAGAAATCATAGTAGCAAAATTTCAATGAGGTAGTTCTTGGGTTCATATTTCACAACTAAAGAATCAGTACAGAATTCTAGTCTCTTGGAAGCCTCTTCTGATAAAGAGTGTAAAGTTGAGAATTCTCACAGAACCTGAGATGCTTTTGGTGTTTTGAAGCAACAGCAGACCCAAGACCTTCAGAATAAGCTGATAATCATGGACAGTGAGAAGCTTCCACCTACCATAGACTGAGACCTCTGTCTAATTCCTCACCCACTCATTCTCATTACTATTATTATTTGATCATACTAATAAAATGCCTTCTATTTCTCTGCATATATGATTGCTATCTACCCATAATTGTCCTTTATCTGGTTCTTAAATTTGTTTATCAAAAAATACTTGTTGAATGGAAAAGAAGTGAGAATCTCTTAGTTGATGTCTATCTGCTGAAAATCTTCAGGGTGATCCCTTCATCTTGCCTATTTGCCAAATTCCAGGGAATTTTAGTCATGATTCACAGGTGCTGTATCACAAGATATCAGTGTGACATCCACCTCCCACAAGACCTTTCCTGTTAGTGGGAGCCCCACCTGACCCACCACAGAGCCATTATGAAAACCTGAGCCAGTCTCCCTTTCTGCTCTGTCAAGCCATGTTTGGCTTTCTTTAGAGGCCTTCCCTGCTCTCAGCAGACATCTCAATACTGGACATAATAAAGCTTTCTGTATTCACCGTGTGTGTGTGTGTGTGTGTGTGTGTGTGTGTGTGTGTGTGTGTGTGTTGAGTAGAGCCACCGCTTCTATGAGCTGGGAGAGAAAATCCTCCAAAACTCACATCTAGCCCAAGTACTATAAATGTTCCTTCTCAGGGCCTCAAACCTGAAGCAGCACATATGAGACTGATTGACCTTACAAGGATGCAGAGGAGTGTGCCCCTTGAGGTTCAAATCTGGCCAGGGCCAAACTGCAACAGAAAAATAGTCACGCGTTATGGTGGGCGCTTGTAGTCCCAGCCAATCGGGAGGCTGAGGCAAGAGAATTGCCTAAGCCCAGGAACTGGAGGTTGCAGTGAGCTGTGTGTCACCACAGCACTCTACCGAGGGCAACAGAGTGAGACTCTGTCTCTACAAAAAAAAAAAAAAAAGAAGAAGAAGAAGAAAGAAAAGAAAAAGAAACACAGGAGTAGAGTCTGGGAAGACTGTGAAGTGAGGATTTCATGCAGAGGCACCTGCTCACAAGAACTGCCATTAGGACTCGGCCTCACTACCTGTCCTTTGCACATGTGTGTGAACATGGTCTGGGCACCCAGCTGGGGCAGGACACGATTGCCACAGCCCTTCAGGAATCCTAATCTTGTGTAATTTGCCAGACTTTTGCTAACGACAGTCATGGCAAGTTTGTAAAAGCCATTTTGTCTTCTGCATTTTCACCTTCTTACAAACACGGTAAATACGGAACATATGGTCAGATCTTTCAGTGTCAATAGCCTTGAAAAGAACACACTGCTCCACCCACGACCAGTAGTGCTGTTTTCAGGCATGTGTGTCAACTCCACTTCTGTCTTCCTTAGCCATTTCTTTCTCCATTAACCATTGAATTCCGTTCACTTTGTTGGCACGAGTGCCCTCCTTCTCCCCTGTGTCTGTTCTATTTTCTTTTATGTCAGTCTCATTTCCTCAGTGTTTCTAAGGCTCAAGGGGGAATCTGAGGGAAAACAACACTGTACATATTCAAAGATATTTTGCACAATAAGGGGCCCTGCAGTGCAGAACCAACAGGGCCCCCTTCATCACAGCACATTCCACATCCTGGGAAAGGTGCATATTATGTGGTGTACATCCTCACCTTCATGAAGCCAGAGCACCAGACCTTGGGTAATGAGCCAGTTTCTTTATCTGCAGAGTCTACTTTTCTCACATGACAAACAGATTGTCCTCTCCTATGGAGGTTCCTTATCCCATCAGAAACAGTCTGCTGTGTTTTAGGATCACCTACTGCCAAGTATGACTGTCCTGTTGTAAGATGTGGGTCCATCATTAACCCAAAATGGCATAAATCATTAACAATGAGATATACCTCTTTCCTGCTACTGCCTGGATTTAGTAGTTTAAAGGGTTTTCCTCTCCAGCACTACATCGGCGGCACCTTCTTTGACACTGTGGTTTGTGTTTTCAGGAAAACTGTTCATATTGATTGTGGATTGGAGACTTGCAGTCACAGCTCAGTGTGTGGAGGGCCAGGACTGAGTGCAGCATTTAATGCTTTCTTTTCAGTTACTACCTGTACACACACATTTGTGCACTTTCTCAGTGTTCATGAAATGAACCCCTGGAGTGTGGCTGTACCATTCCCAACTCCCACTGATAACATTTGTCCCAAACAACTTACTTGGAGCACCTGATGCCTCACTCCACATTATGCTGAAGCCATCAGCCATCAGAGACTCGGCTCTACCACCTTTTCCTCCCTTGCTTTGCTAAACTATGCTTTAGCCAAGTGTCAAAAAGTCAGGGTTCTTCAGGAAATCTGTACTTATGATGTAATTGTATAGAGTCTACCAAGACCATCCTCATTCTCTCTGAGCAATAGAAACACAGGTCTCAGAATAAGATACTACACTCCTGGTGGTTTCTTACACAAATGATACCAATGAAAATCAGCAAAGGCACATAGAGTAATTCCCGGAAACAACCAGGCACCTGCTCCCAGGGGGGCCTCTCCACAATTAGTCTCCTGTGCACCTTAATTCATTTCTACCGGCAGTGATGTCTGACCACACATGTTGGGGGTTGTCCTGCAGGAAAGCTCCCCTGAGCCTTGGTGCCCAGCGCTGATCACTGGGGTCAGTACAGGTTTTCAGCACCTGGACATCTGATCTCCAATACCCAGATATCAAACCCTGGTGCAAAAATAGACATTCACCACAAATCAGCATGTGATGAACTAATACAGAGTATGCCCCCTCCAAACAGGTTGAAAAGAAAGTTAATTGATAACAATATTGGGAATGTGAGGGAAGTGGTAGATATAGCTAAGTCTTAATGTTGGTTATGGTTTCGAGGGTATACGCATGCACCCAAACTTCGTGAGTTCTACAAGGTATTAACTAGGGAGTTTTTACACAGATATCATATCTTATTAATGTGATTTTAAAATGCTGCTATCAGAAGATGTATTCAAGGGATCAGAACCAGTCTCTCAGGGGCTTACCATGAACTAGTTTTAAGAAATAATTTCTTTCAGGAATGCATATAGTTCAGGCAACACACACCTGCTGAATTAACCCTTTTCTGCACAGGAATTCAGAAGGGATGACAAAGACTATTAGAATGAAAGATACAACTTGGAAGAAAAGGGGTTTAATGTCAGATTTCATGAGGGGGCAAAATGGCTGATAAATGATGCTGTGAGCCCAGGGATGGACTGGGAGGCAGGCAGAGGAGGGAGGTAAAAAGGTCAGAGGCCTGTTTCAGGAGCCAAAGCACAGTGTGGCCAAAGGCAGTGTTGAGTGCAGTGGAATGGGAGAGTTTTCAGCTTATAGACTCAGGACAGAGGGGGAAGAAGCAAGCACATTCCCCAAGAGAGCAGATTCAGAATTTAAGTTTCATAAATCTCTTTTTTAGGCTTCCATCACATGTCAGAGAGAAATTTAAGTTTCTTTCTACCTTGATAGAAATGATTGAATGGAAGAGTGAGGAGGAAGAGGGTTGTCCATAGGAGAGGACAGTCTGGACCTCACAGCAGCCCTCCTTGCCTCACACCACCCTGTTTTTCGCCCATCCACATGGGACAATAGAAATATCAACACATCCCTGAATTGCTTTATTTTCCTTTTGAAAAGTTAAAAAGGCAAAACACTAAGGTAGAGTAAGTAGATGAAAAATGAGAAAAAATTCGAATAAGTAACATAAGAAAGTAAAGAGAAAACATTCAAGTGATACTAGCAGAATACAAAGGAATGAAAGATGGTGGATCTGACATTGTCCAAAGTTGTCTCAATCTTCCCAGGTCTCAATTATATTCCTTGTCTCTGTACCTACCAAGTGAACTGAGAATACAGCTGCTGGTGTTCAGGACAACACATCGAAATTTCTATCACACATATTTTGGTAAGAATTTGAAACGTACTTTTGTTGAGTCTGTAATTTTTCCCAAAAATTCAATAGATTTTGAGGCTAGATTCAGGCAAATATGTGGCACCACATTACGCTTCCCAAATACGCAACAATGAAGAATGAAAACCAGGTGTCCAGGAAAGGGGGTTGAATTATCACCTGCATCTCTGAGGAAGGTAATATTCAGAATAAAACTCAACTGTCCTGACTCTCAGCCCACCAGTCAGACCTGAGTCACTGTCAGCAGAGGGAACAGTCCCAGCTCCCTGCACAGGGGAGGCAGCACTTGATGTAGGGAGTGATGTTTGGGGTCTCTGCAGGATCTGAGGTGGGCAGAGCCAGCTCCCACATCAGACTCAGCAGTCTGGAAAGTCTCTGCTTTTCCTTTGTGTCAGGGTAGTGGTTGTGTCTGGAAATGATGAAACTTACTCTACTCAAGACCTCTGCACATGGACAGAAACCAATGGATATAAGAACAAATTCATCTCACAGTCCATTTAACAATCCTTCATATCAGTGGAAACACTGACCAGTAGAAAGTTAGTGAAAAATGTACCTGAGGTGAATGTAGAAATTACAATTCTTTGTAGATTAAATGCTTGCTTTTACATATATATATCCTGAGAGGCTCACATAAAACCATGTTTTGTTTTATTAAAGTCCATGAACAGTGTGTGGCCATGAGAACTCACCTCCCATCCCTCCAACTACAGGGAGCACCACGGACCAGACACCTGGCTGCCTCACTCTGTCATCCATCACTGGGTTTATGCTAAAGACACATGAACAGTGGGCTGATTCCAGGTGACGATCCAGCTTGGTGGAGATTGTAATAACAATCACTGCTGGGCAATGCTGTGGGCCTGTCAAGGGCAACTATGGATCAGGGAGGCACCAATGGCTGTCTGGCACTTTGCTTGCATTACAATGTAGCTATGAATTTCCACTTTCTTCTCCCCTTTTTCCTTCACTCGATGTCAGACGTGCAACCTGGGCTGACACTTTCAGAGCCACACCTGACTTCCATGAATTTTTCTGCCTTTGCAACTTACAAGTCTCTTTAGGGCATATGAGAATGATTTCTCCTATTATAAGAAACTATTCAAGTTTAGTGACTTTGATGGTAGGAATAAAGTTGTAAATCTTGAGACTCCACTGGGAGGTTCTCATGGGAAACACTAAGATGTAGATGGAATCCTGGAGCTAGAGAGAAAACCAGGAATGAGCACACCGCTGCACCTTCCCGGAGTGACTTTGTGACTGTTTCCCAGGTCACCCCTGGGTCACGCCCTGTCCTGGTAGTCACGCCACACAGGAGGTTGGTGTCGGTGCTCACACTGCAGTCCCCTTGCTGTGTCCTCAGGTGTCAGATTAGTCATTTCAAGGGAGACTGTGTTTGTAGGGTTGTCTCTGGCAATTGAATCTCCTTTGTATTGATGGAGAGTACCACTGCTTACTTCCAGATGGTTGACTCACTTGTGCCACCCACTCCAGCCCCTTCCCTGGAGCCTAGCAGACCCAGTTCATGCTGTAATCAGTGAATGTGAATCCAGAGGCTGCATAGGAGAGTCTCAGGGACCCCCCAGGCTGGACCAAGCCTCCCCCAGACTCCACCAGCTGCACCTCACACTGGACATCTGAAAACCCAGGCACACCTGGTCAGAAACCTCCACACACACCCTCTGTCCTCTCTCTCACATCCATTCACACACTCTCAGTCTCCAGTTCTCTATGAATCACTTTGTAACAGAGTAGCGAGGATAAGCCAGATCAGCCCAGACTCCATAGTTCATCAACTGTGTTCAGGCCTGAACAGTGAGTGGGCAGTCCTGGGAGTTCCGTGGCTGGGGCTCCGCTCCCAGAGCTGTAGGGTCAGGGCTGGCCTGGTTTTCATGAGCAGAGGGAGGTCCTATTTGCATGTCCTCCTGCTATATAGGAGATCTGGTTTGGGATGCTGAGGGAGGGCAGGACCAGATCATATTTGAGTGTGCTGGGGCAGCAATATGACAAGGGCAACACATGATAAAACACAACCTCTTATTGTGAGATTTCATGTGATACATACTTATGATATATCATCTTATTTCATGTTTACACATGCTCATGAATCATATATTGAATGTGTCATTATTTCTTCCATGGTTTAAATGTGAGGCTCACCCTGGAGCACTGTCTCTGTGATATATCCAGCATTTCAACTCTGTTAAGAGTGACTTTTGGCATGTGAGCATGAACTTCTCAGCACTGGACTCCCCTACCCCATGGACCCACTCCTGGACTGAGTTGGGACTGTCTAGTGATTTCAATATTTTGTCATGGGGACATTTGTAGTTTTCCCGCCTGAAGACTGTACCCTGAAAATGGAGAGGACTATGGTTAATGCAGATAAATTTTTAGTGTTCTGGGTCATTTTCCATCTAGGACTTGTTTCCTCTCAGTAGTCTATTATTCATTGTAATTAATTTAATGAGGTATAATTGACATGGACTAATCTACATATATTTAAAGTGTACACATTGGAAATATTAACACATTCACAATCATTATAAAGTTAGCGAATAAATCAATTTCCTTAACCTCATCTTCTGTTCTTCCTTATTTCCTTCTTTCCCTATTCCTTCCTGTATTTCTCTCCTAGGCAGATAGTGGTCCTTCTGACAGTACTTTAGGTTAGTTTTCAATGTAACTTTTGCTCCTCTTACTGTGTATTATTTACTGAGTATTTATACTCAGGGACATGCTGCTGAGTGTATGAAACACTCATGGATTCTGATGAGGGTAGTATTCCACTGAAGAAGTGTCATGTAATTACTGTCTATTAAGCTTTTGTTTATATACTAAATTTTTGGTGTCTTACAAATAAATTTGGGAATCAGTTTGAGGTTGTACCTTGATGAGAAATACAGTTTCTTGTTATTATTCTGAGAACAATAATATTGGCAACCACAGAGAAACTGCAGAAGAGGTAATTTGGGAAATATTCGTTAATACCTGAGATAATTGAAGTTATAGGACTAACAACAAACCTGACATGTGGAGAGAGACAAATTTTGTAGGAATAACCAAGGCCAGGGAGTTATCTGATCTGGGACAAAAGCTGCCACATGCAGGGTAATTTGTGAGAGGATGAAGCTATGACTATGTATCTCACTGCTGGGAGCAGAGTGTGGTAAAGGCTTTGTGGTGGGAAAGTCTCAGGGGTATCAGTCTCAAGGGGGATTCTATCCTTTCCACTTCTATCTCTTTCCTCTAGGAAAGCAGCAGTCACAGAAATCTCTTTCCCACAAATCCACTGTGGGAGAGAGCAGAAAACACACACTTCTAAAATGCTTCCAGACTCACCTGTTCTTTACCATTATAAAATTAAAGAATTGATTTTCAATTAAATCTTCAAAATGAGCATCCTAGAGGCACAGTGGACCTCATAAGAACTGGGGGGGTGGGGACAGAGGTCCACACCACAATTACATTCAGAATCACTCCTCACATTCCCCATGGAATAAAAGCCTTGATATGAAGGTAAGGGCATCAAATCTCGAATCTGAGGACCCTGTTGGAGAAACACTAGTTCTGTTATTAAAAAAGTATAAATAATAACAAGAGATACTCTCAGGAGAAGGGGAAGGAAAACTGGGACCATCAAATCACCTGGATCAGAGACAGCAACACCTGGAAGGCAGCACCTAGACGCAGGGTACTGATGCCTGCCTAGAATTACAGCTCAGGAGAAGGTCAGAGACTCTCACTTTAGTCCCAAATTTAGTCCCAAATTTTTCACACACTGACAATTGTCAGGTAGGTTTCACACTGGAGTGTGTGTGGAAGAGCTGGAACACACAGAGCCTCTGCAGGAGAACACAGGGGAGAACATGAACCCAAGCAGGGAACAGAGACAAGGTGTCATTGGGGAATCTGAAGTTTCTGATGGACACAGAAAGAAGAGATTCAACTCTGGTCTCCACTGCAAATACAGACTGCAGAGGTACCCCTGAGAAGGTCCAGAAAAACTGTCCAATAAGTGCCTAGAAAAGATAGTATATGAGAAACTATAGACAGAAAATGCATCCAATAAACTAACAAGGCAACATCAATGTCCAACACAGCCTATCTGGTTATCAACATGATTGTAAGATACATCTGAGAAAAGACCAGAGCTGTGGTAGACAAATGATCTGAATATGATTGTCAATGACAGAACCCTTAGAACTATCTAATTAATGAGCATATGTAGCAAAATTTCCACGTGACAAAATGGGAAGACCACAGGGTCAGGCATTGACTCTGCTGACAGATGGAAACATTAATATCAGATGGAGTTTCATGACAGTCAGAAGCACTATGCTCCACATAGAAGGAGCCCTGTGCACACTCAGCAGTTGGGTTGGCTCAGCTTGCAAGGGAAGATGGGGCTTCAAAAATATCATTAGAAGTCATGCAAACCAAATCACAAACACAAAAAGGAGTGAAGAACACAGAATTATTATAAAACATCATAACATAGATGTCTTGCAAAGTCAAATGAGAAATTCAGTTTCTTGTGTTCATGATAACACACTGAAATTTCCAAATACACATAATTTTGGTAAGAATGTTAAACCCACTTTTGTCCAATTTGTGACATTCCAAGAAAAAATCAGTACTCCCAGAGCATCCCAATCCAAATTCTCCTTATTTGCTCATCTAGCCAGATGGGTTAAATAATCATGGGGCAGAATCAGCAGAAAAACTCTGGTAACATGAATAACCAGAGTAGATCACCCCCCCCCAAGGAATAATTTGGTGGACACAACTGAAGTTCCTATTCATAAACAGTTGGCTGAAATGTCAGAAACTGAATTCAGAATTTGGATCACAAATAGGATTGATAAAATGAGGTAAAATTGGAATTAGAAATTCAAGGAGCACTTCAAAAGTTATCTCAACAATTCAAAGAATTCAAAGACAAAATCACCAAAGATTTTGACACATTGACACAAGAAGTTTCAGCCCTCAAAGATCTGAGAAGTACAGTAGAATCCCTCAGTAAAAGAATGGAGCAAGCAGAAGAAAGGATTTCTGACATTGAAGAGAAAACTTTTGAAGGCTCACAACCTCTCAAAGAGGAAGAGAAATGGAGAGGAAAAATGGATTGTTCTCTAGGAGAGCTCTGGGATAATTCTAAGAAAACCGATATTTGAATTATAGGGAGCCCTGAAAGCAAAGAAGTGGCTTCGCAAGGCACAGAGGCTCTTCTTCTTAAGATTATGAAAGAGAATTTTCCAGACATGTGAAGAGATTGTGAAATTCAGAGAGTAGAGAGCTTCAGAACCAACAAAAGTAAGGAAGGATGATGACAGACACTTCATATTTGTTAAGGGTAATACTCAATATGATGAGTTTTCAATTATTAATATTTAGGCACCCAACCACAATGTGCCTCAATTTATAAGAGAAATTCTAACAGACTTGAGCAACTTGATTTCCTCCAGCTCCATAGTAGTTGGAGATTTTAGCACTCCTTTAGCACTGTTGGATAGATCCTCCAATAAGAAGCTAAGTAAAGAAATTGTAGATTTAAACTTAACCAATCAGCATTTGGATTTAACAGACATCTACAGAACATTTCATCCTAACAAAACTAAATACACATTCTACTCATTAGCCCACGGAACATACTCCAAAATTGATCACTTCTTAGGTCACAAGTCTAACTTCAGCAAATTTCAAAGAAGAGAAATTATTCCCTGTATCTTTTCAGACCAGCATGGAATAAATGTTGAACTCAGTAACAATAGGAATCTGCATACTCATACAGAAACATAGAAGCTAAATAACCTTATGCTGAATGATAGATGAGTCATAGATGAGATTAAGAAGGAAATTACCAAGTTTTTGGAACAAAATGACAATGAAGACACGAATTATCAGAACCTCTGGGATACTGCAAAGGCAGTCTTAACAAGGAAGTTTATAGCACTGCAAGTCTTCCTCGAGTGAGTGGAAAGAGAAGAAATAAACAACTTAATGGGACATCTCAAGCTACTAGAATGGGAAGAATATTCTAATCCCAAACCCAGCAGAAGAAAAGAAATACCCAAAATTAGAGCAGAATTAAATGAAATTGAAAACAAAAGAATTATACAACAGATCAAT
>CAUYON010150168.1:0-24789 GCA_963573935.1 Arctocebus calabarensis
GCATTGTGGTGGGCGCCTGTAGTCCCAGCTACTTGGGGGGCAGAGGCAGGAGACTCGTTTGACCCAGGAATTGGAGGTTGCTCTGAGCTGTTATGCCACGGCACTCTACCTAGGGTGATAGGTTGAGGCTATGTATCAAAAAAAAAAAAAGAAAGAAAGAAAGGGAAGAGAGAGAGGGAGGGAAGGAAGGAAGGAAGAAAGCAGGGAAGAAGGGAGGGAGGGAGGAAAGAAGGGAAAAAGGAAGAGAAGGAAAGGAAAGGAAGAAAGAATTTGTATTAACTCCTTCACTGACTACCACATACTGCCTTGCCTTTACTGAAATCTGGATAAAGTACAAGTGTCATTCTTTTTTTTTTTTTTGAGACAGAGCCTCAAGCTGTTCCCCTAGATGGAGTGCTGTGGCATGACAGCTCACAGCAACCTCCAATTCCTGGGCTCAAGCTAGTCTCCTGCCTCTGTCTCCCAAGTAGCTGGGACTACAGGTGCCCGCTACAATGCCTGGCCATTTTTTGGTTGCGGCCCAGGCTGGATTCGAACCCACCAGCTCAGGTGTACGTGGCTGCCGCCTTAGCCTATTGAGCCACAGGTGCTGAGCTTCTAGTATCATTCTTAAGGGTGAATGAGAGGTCATACTTGTACATCTCAAGCACTTCTAAGAATTTGAGTTGGCCATCTCCTCCTTAGGTCCTTCCAACTCCATTCTTGAATAAAAAAGACCTATTTCTTGGAAGTTCACTATTTTCTACTCCTCATTGTGGGCATCTACCAACTTGTTCATTACCAAACTTACTGATAACCTTTAGGACACTGCCCAGTGTTTTCTTTCTTGCCTGAGTCTTGCTATCACCCCACATGATTTCCACGTCTGGCTGGCGTGCTTACTCAAACTCAAAACTTCTAAATGAGTTTCTCCTCTATTCAATAGTCAGGGCTCCTTTGCTAATACAAAGAATTTCTTCACTCCAAAATCAATAATTTAGACATCTCATTCTATGTCCACATTTTGTACATTACCAATAAACTTAGTTTCTATGGTCCTTCACTTCTAACCTTCTCTTGATAATAGCCTCTAGCCTAGGGTGTCTAACCATTCTTTCTCTCTGTCATACACTGGACAATAACAACTCTTATTAGAGTTGTTTTCAGCCACATATTAAATAAATACACAGACACTAACAAAAGCTAATTAGCAAAAAAAAAAAAAAAGGTCTGTGCATACTTTTCACAAAATTTGACACCACAGATAAGCCAAAAAAAAAGTCCTCACCCTGTTTTATCCACTCTATTGCCACTGCCTTTACCAGTTGTACCCATTTGTTAAACTCCTAACTTTCAATCAATCCATTTGCCTCCCTTTCCTGAAATGATACTCAGGCCACTGCACTGAGACCAGAAAATCACTAACCACCTTACAAGAGTAGAGCAATACTATATGTTCTTAGTCTTCAATGTCAATGGACCTCTTATGTTGCCCAGAAATTCTTCTAAGTTTTCATTATTAGCTAGCTTCTGTTTTCCACAATGGCGATTTCAAATCATCACCACTATCCTTAAATGACCTAGACCAACTTCCTTGTCACTTTCAGTCAATGATCTCATCTCATATACCTCTTACTTCATAGAGAAAACAAGAAACCAATGCTTTTCACAATCAAATCTGTAAACTTAGCTGAGCTCTATCCATTATTTTACCTTTCCTTCTTACAAAAACAGAGATCTCACTCCCTGTAGGTCTAATTCCCCATCAGGGCCCTGGCTCTCACATTCTGGGTGCTACGTGGGAGTCTTTATCATATCACTTATCATTTTTCTTTTACTTTACTTCAACATGACCCTTTCTGTATGCTCCTCAGCATTAACGTTTAAACATGTTCAAGTAGCTCTGATCTTACTATTACATGCGTCTAGGATTACTTGAGGGGCATAAATTCCTTTTGAATCGTCAGTAAAAATTTAGGAAATGACAAAGATAATAAATGTCCTATATTTAAGGTTTACAGCTTCATTGTATTCTAAGTTTCTAAAAGTTGAAAAAAATTCAACAAACTCTCAGTTAACCACCTCACTAAACCAGGAAAAAAGTTTAAATCTTTACTTTGAATTATCACAGCTATAATTCTCTAGATGACTGTATTAAGTTTTACAGTAAACTTAGCTAGAAAATTACTGATACTGGGGTACAGGACAGGTTCTGCCTAGTCCCATACTAGTGTTTTCTTCTAAAATTATTTTCTATGGTGATTTTGAACGGTAGTTGTTATATCTGGTTCTAAAACTTAAATTTCCCAAATATATCCATCCTTTAATCCAAGTTTGGTGATTATATATAAATAGCTCAATTAAAAAATATTTTTTTTTTTTGAGACAGAGCCTCAAGCTGTCGCCCTGGGTAGAGTGCCGTGTCATTACAGCTCATAGCAACCTCCAATTCCTGGGCTCAAGCGAGTCTCCTGCCTCTGCCTCCCAAGTAGCTGGGACTACAGGCGCCTGCCACAATGCCCGGCTATTTTTTTTGTTTGGGTTGCTGCCGTTATTGTTGGCTGGAGGGCCCAGGCTGGATTCGAACCCGCCAGCTCAGGTTTACATGGCTGGCGCCTTAGCCCGCTGAGCCACAGGCACCGAGCCAATTAAAAAATATATTTTAATGAGGCTCGGCACCTGTAGCACAGTGATTACGGCGCCCACCACATACACAGAAAGTGGCGGGTTTGAACCCAGCCTGGGCCAGCTAAAAATCAACAATGACAACAACAACAACATAATAGCCAGAAATTGTGGCAGGCGCCTGAGGTCCCAGCTACTTGGGAGGCTGAGGCAAGAGAATTGCTTGAGCCCAAGAATTTGAGGTTGCTGTGAGTTGTGACACCACAGCACTCTACCGAGAGCAACATAGTGAGACTCTGTCTAAAAAAAAATAATAATAATAATGAAAGTGTAGAGTAACTTCAAGACAGTAAAAACAGGCTCAGTGCCTGTAGCTCAGCAGCCAGGGCGCCAGCCACATACCCTGGAGTTGGAGGGTTCGAATCCAGCCTGGGCCAACTACAACCAAAAAATAGCCCAGCATTGTGGCAGGCACCTGTAGTCTCAGCTACTTGGGAAGCTGAGGCAAGAGAATCACTTAAGCCCAAGAGTTTGAGGTTGCTGTGAGCTGTGACTCCATAGCACTCTACCCAGGGTGACACAGTGAGACTCAAAAAAAAAAGGAAGAAGACAATAAAAACATAAATATGTTTTTAAGATGTTGTGTATGTCCCAAGGCCATCTGAAATAAATATCCAGCAGTCCAATCTATAAAACTGACCTATTAGCTAACCTGGTATTTCAGTGTTTCATACAAAAGATGTCAGCTCCATTGAAACTACCCCCAATCAACCTCTTATTTTTCTGTGGCACCAATTTCAATGAGTTGATTCCAGTTGGCTTAAGTCTTCCAACTTCCACTATTGAGGAACCATCTGAGAGGAAGGAGGAGGAAGGAGGAAAGAGGAAGAAGAGGAAAGAGAGAGAAAGGAGGAGAGAGAAGATGAGGAGGAAGAACAGGAAGAAGAAAGAGGAAGAAGAATTCTCATTGCTTTCATAAGATATTCTTATAAATGACCACTTAAAAGCTGTTTCTTATGAAAAAATAAGCATAAAATATTGGTTTATGAAATTTTAAATTCAATTACAAATATACAGAAATGTTGGGCTTCCAACTGTTATGAAGTAACCAACAGCCACCTCCACAAAATATAAGGAATTATATATAATTCAGTAGTAGACAACAGCCACCTCTCAAAATGTAAGGAATTTATTCAATAAGCTGAGATTGAATAAGCATTTATTATTGAGTGGCAACTGAATGTCAGGTACTCTGTTAGGTACTTTTTAAAATTCTCTCCTTTATTACTAACATTGATCATACAACATAGGTAAAATTATCCACATTATTCAGCTAGTTTTTTGTTGCAGTTGTTATTGTTGTTTAGCAGGCCTGGGCTGGGCTTGAACCCACCAGCCTCGGTGTATGTGGCCAGCACCCTATTCACTGTGCTATGGTCACCAAGCCTAAAAGTAGTTGAATTTAAAAACATAGCAATCCGGGCGGTGCCTGCTCAGTGAGTAGGGCGCTGGCCCCATATGCTGAGGGTGGCAGGTTCAAACACGGCCCCGGCGGAACTGCAAAACAAAACAATAGCAGGGTTGTGACAGGTGCCTGCAGTCCCAGCTACTCGGGAGGCTAAGGCAAGAGAATCGCCTAAGCCCAAGAGCTGGAGGTTGCTGTGAGTTGTGTGATGTCACTGCATTTTACCTACCGAGGGCAATAAAGGGAGACTCTGTCTCTACAAAACAAACAAACAAACATAGCAATCCTTTTAACTTCAATGCATAACCCAATGAGCACATGGTACTTCTTTTTTTTTTTGGAGACAGGGTCTCACTATGTTGCCCTTGGTAGAGTGCTATGGCATCACAGCTTACAGCAACCTCAAAATATTAGATATAAGCAATTCTCTTGCCTCAGCCTCCCAAGTAACTGGAACTGTAAGCACCTGCCATAACACCTGGCTATTTTTTTTTTCTTTTTTTTGAGACAGAGTCTCAAGCTGTCACCCTAGGTAGAGTGCTGTGGCATCACAACTCACAGCAACCTCCAATTCCTGTGCTCAAGCGATTCTCTTGCCTCCACCTCCCAAGAAGCTGGAACTACAGGCACCCGCTACACCCCTGGCTATTTTTTAGTTGCAGCCATCATTCATTGTTGTTTGGCGGGCCAGGCTGGATTCGAACCTGCCAGCTCAGGTGTACCTGGCTGGCGCCTTAGCCACTTAAGCCAAAGGCACTGAGCCTATTTTTGTTATTGTTGTTGCCATTGTTGTTTTAACAGGCACAGGCTGGGTTCGAACCCACCAGCCCCGGGGCATGTGGCCAGTGCCCTAACCACTGAGCTGTGGGTACCAAACTAGCACTTCTTATTTTGACAAGACTATAAGCATAAATCAAAGAGGAAAATACATATAAAATAGTAAAAATATTTTTAATGTTAAATACTATATCAGAAATATTAATTTTTATGAAGTTAAAAATAATTTTATTAAAATATTTTAAATGAGTTCTCATACCTAGTATTTAGATGAGGTTCTAGTATTTCTCGAACATGTTCAGGAAATCTCTTCCACAACTGGTGACCTGGGCCGTCAGTCTCCATCTCTCTACATTCATATATAGAAAGCAACTCCTACAAATACATATTTTATATTCATGAAGTCCACAGTGAAGTAGTTAAACCTTTTTATTCATGAATGTTCCACATATTATAGCTCTAAAAATATAGCCATAACTGTTTTATTTCACTTTATTATGCTTCACAGACACTGTCTTTTTTATAAATCAATCGTTTTGGCAATCCTATCTGGAGCAAGTGTATTCGCGCCATTTTTCTAATAGCATAAGCTCACTTTGTGTCTCTGTGCACTTTTTGGTAATTCTCATAATACAAACTTTATTATTACTATTTCTATTATGGTGATCTGTGCTCAGTGATCTTTGAGTTACTATTGTAGCTGTTTGAACCTTCATGACTTGTGCCCATATAAGACAGAGAACTTAATCAGTAAAGGCTGTGTGTTTTCTGACTTCTCCAGAAGACAGAGAAGGGCTGTCTCCTTAGGAATTCTTATTCTGAGACACAACAATGCTGAAATTAGGCATACAGGGGCCTCTAAGTGTTCAAGTGAAAGGAAGATTTGCATGTTCCTCACTTGAAATCAAATGCTAGAAATGATTAAGCTCAGGAAGGAAGGCATGTTGAAAACTGAGATAGACAAAATGGTAGGCCTCTTGCACCAAACAGCCAAATGTGAGTACAAAGGAAAAGTTCTTGAAGTAAATTAAAAGTGCTACTCTAGTGAACAAATCAATGATAAAATTTTGAAACACCCTCTTGCCAAGATGGAGAAAGTTTTAATGGTCTCAGACGATTAAACCAGCCATACATTCCTTTAAACCAGTGGTTTTCAACCTTCCTAATGCCAAGGCTCTTTAATATAGCTCCTATGGGTTGTAACCCGCAGGTTGAGAACCACTGCTTTAAACCAAGGGCATACAACATTTTTTCCTCTGCTGCACTCTGGAAGAATGACTTGTCTTAAGCAACATACTAAATATACAAACACTAATAAAAGCTGACTAGCCGTGCATACTTTTCATGATATCCAACACCACAGATAAGCAAAAAAAGTCCTAACAAAATCTGCATGCAGCTCACAAGCTGCAGGTTGGACACCCCTGCTTTAAACCAAAGCCTAGGCTCGGCGCCTGTGGTTCAACGGGCTAAGGCGCCAGTCACGTACACCTGAGCGGGCGGGTTCGAATCCAGCCCGGGCTGGCCAAATAGCAATGACCGCTGCAACCAAAAAATGGCCGAGTGTTGAGGCAGGCGCCTGTAGTCCCAGCTACTTGGGAGGTGGAGGCAGGAGACATGCTTGAGACCAGGAATTGGAGGTTGCTGTGAGCTGTGATGCCACAGCGCTCTATCCAGGGTGACAGCTTGAGGCTCTGTCTAAAAAAATAAAAAATAAACCAAAGCCTAATCTACATTCCTAATTCTTGTCATTTCTGTTAAGAGCTCAGAAAGGTAAAGAAGCTACAAAAGAAAAGTTTAAAGCTAGTAGAGAATAGTTCACGAGGTTTAAGGAAAGAAGCTGTCTCTGTAACATAAAAATGCAAGGTGAAGCAGCAAGTGCTGCAGAAGCTGAAGCAAATTTGCCACAAGATCTAGCTGAAATCTTGATGAAAATGGCTGTGCTACATAACAGATTTTCAGTGTAAATGAATCAGCTTTCAATTGGAAGAAAATGTCTTCTAGGAGTTTTATAGCTAGAGAGGAGAAGTTAATGCCTGAATTCAAAGAGTCAAAGGACAAGTGGACTCTATTGCTAGGGGCTAATGCAGCTGGTAACTTTAAGTTGAAGTCAATGTTCATTTACCATTCTGAAAACCTTTTTTTTTTTGAGACAGAGCCTCAAGCTGTCGCCCTGGTCAGAGTGCTGTGGCATCACAGCTCACAGCAACCTCAAACTCCTGGGCTTAAATGATTCTCTTGCCTCTGCCTCCCAAGCAGCCAGGACTACAGGCACTGGCCACAATGCCCAGCTATTTTTTGGTTGTAGTTTTCATTGTTGTTTGGCAGGCCTGGGCTAGATTCAAACCTGCCAGCTCTGGTGTATGTGGCTGGCGCCTTAGCCGCTTAAACTACAGGTGCTGAGCCAATTCTGAAAACCTTAAAGCCATTAAGAATCACACCTCACTTACTCTGCCTGCATTCTACAAATGGAATAACAAAACCTGGAAGACAGCACATCTATTTATAGCATGGTAAGCTTAAAAATGACCATTTTTAAGCCTGCTGTTAAGACCTACTGCTCATAATAAGATTCCTTTCAAAGTATTACTGCTTGTTGACAATACACCTGGAAGAAGTAACTGCAGATGTGGCAGAAATAGCAAGAGAATTAGAACTAAAAGTAGAGCCTAAAGATGTGACTTGAGGGCTGCCTTCTCATGATTAAACTTGAATAGATGAAAAGTTGCTTTTTAATGGTGAGCAAAGCAATTGGTTTCATGAGATGGAATCTACCCTGGGTAAAGATGATACGAATGTTGTTGAAATGACAAGAAAGGAATGAAGGCTTGGTGCCTGTGGCTCAAGTGGCTGGGGCGCCAGCCACATGCACCTGAGCTGGCAGGCTTGAATCCAGCCCAGGCCTGCCAAACAATAATGACAGCAACCAAAAAATGGCCGGGTGCTGTGGCGGGCGCCTGTGGTCCCAGCTACTTGGGAGGCAGAGGTGGGAGACTCGCTTGAGCCCAGGAATTGGAGGAGATTGCTGTGAGCTGTGATGCCATGGCATTTTATCCAGGGTGACAGCTTGAAGCTCTGTCTCAAAAAAAAAAAAAAGGAAGGAATGAAAATATTATATAATTTTAGTTCATTAAGCAGCAACAGGGTTTGAGAGTATTAACTACAGTTTGGAAGGAGGTTCTACTATCGGTACAATGCTATCAAACAGCTTCACATGTTACAGAGAAATCTTTCATGAAAGGAAGAGAGTTGATTGACTTGGCAAACTTTGTTGTTGTCTCATATTAAGAAATAGCCACAGTCTCTTATAACCTTCAGCAACTACCACCCTGATTAGTCAGCAGTCATGAACGTTCAGGCAAGATTATCCACAAGCCAAAAGATTATGAGTTGCTGAAAGCTCAGGATTGTTAGCATTGTTTGGAAAAAAAGTATTTTTAAACTAAGGTATGTACATTGCATTTTTAGTAATAATGCTACTGCACATTTAACGGACTAAATATAACTTTTATATATACCAGGAAAGCAAAAAATTTGTGTGATTTGCTTCATTGAGATGGTCACTTTATTGCCATAATCTAGAACTGAACTCATAATATCTTAGATGTATGCTTGAACACATAAAAATAAATAAAATTTTAAAACTTTGGAGCTAGGAGGCTGAGACAGGTGAATTGCCTGAGCTCATGAGTTCAAGGACAGCCTTAGCCAGAGAGAGACCCCATCTCTAAAAATAGCTGGACATTGTGGTGGGCACCTGTAGTCCCAGCTACTTGGGCAGTTGAGGCACTAAGTTTGAAGTTGCTGGGAGATGTGACACCATGGCACTCTACTGAGGGTGACAAAATGAGACTCTGTCTCAAAAAATAAAAAAAAATAAAAAATAAAATAAAACTTTGCAGCTTTGAACTTCCTTAGGGGACAGTTATTTCAATGCCTAGAACTACTCAGGTAAGTTACTTAAGTGACGTCACAAAGTTGAGGAAGTAGGATATACATACAAAAATTTTGAAAGTAACTATAATAATTTGTTAAGAGGATATGCTTCTATACTATCTGAAATGTTTATCATAAATTTGCACTACCTTGATAATAAAAATGATAATTAAGAGAAAGGAACTTCAGAAGTATAGAGTTTACAATTTTTTTTACTTGAATTCAATAACTTAAAACCAGCAATGACTATATACACTCTTACTTGAATGGCATAAGCAGCTGAATCTTGAGCGCGACTGTTATCTGCATATGCAAGGTAAGCTCTTGTCAGTTCCATTAATAATCCATAGGCAAAGCTTAAATCTTCTACTCCAGTCTCAATAAAAAAAAAAAAAAAAAAAGAGCAAGGCTAATTGGTATAAATTATCTTCAGGTATACTGTTTCTTCTATGGTTAATTTAACTTAGAGCCTAAATGAATTTGACTTAGAAAAAGGACAGGCCAGGGAGGTTCCAAATAAGTTTTGTATCAAGACTAAAATATAATCTGTAGCTAAGATTGGGCTCAAACTTTATTGGTTTTGGCTAATGGTCTCTACAATAGCAATAAGAAATGAACTCGGAAATTACCTAAATTGTCTGGTTTAGATAAAGTTGTCACTAAGGATAATCTAAATACTTCTTTATAAATGGACTATATAAACCTCAAAAGGACAGAGAATTCTTTTTGTCATTCCAGACTGCCATTACTTACCACAAATGTAAAATCTTTTCCTTGGGTTTTAGTCGTTGAGAAATCTAATCGACCTGGATCTATTGCCCCCAACTCTCCTAAGCATTCCCCACAGAGTAGTCGAGCTTGAGAGTTTGCATCTTGGCAACCTTTCAAAAGCACTGTCACCAACTGTGAGATAATAGGTTCTACTGTTTCACTATCTGTTGCATATTTTATCAGTTCTTCCTAAAATAAAATAGAAAGAAAATTTACAAATAATTTCTAGAAACTTGTATATTTTCATAAACTACAAAGCTTAAAAATATTAAGGAATTAGCTAACGTAAGTATCAACAAAATTAAATTCCTGTATCTGCAATCTTTTCAGCTAGTTTTTGATAGGTTCATACAATATAGTTCACAAAATGTTGTGTTCTATTGGAATCATTAAGTGTGCTTACAAGTCTTAATCATTAGTCCATTAAACAGTTATTATGCATTATTACATGAATATACAAAAATGAGTAAGACAAAGTCTTATCCCAAGTTAATAGTCTCATGAGAAAACCAATATCATATGTATATGTATAATATATGTATATAATTATAAAAATTATATATTATAAATATAATTATATAAATATCATGTGTATATGTATAATAACAAATATATTTACAAGGTAAAGAAGCAATGAAGAAAATGAAAAAGAACTGAGTAACTTTTCAAGGACAGTAGACAGATATTTCATAATAAGTCAAGGAAGAACAACTATTAGTTAAAACAAGATTGAAAAGTGTATAAAAACTAGCCAGGCACCATGGCTCACATCTGTAATCTTAGTACTCTGGGAGGCCAAGGCAGGAGGACTGCTTAAACTCTGGAGTTTGAGACCAACTTGAGCAAGAGCAAGACCCATCTCTACTAAAAACAGAAAAATTAGCCAAGTATTGTGGCAAGGCCCCAGTAGTCCCAACTATTCAGGAGGCTGAGGCAGGAAGATCACTTGAACCCAGGAGTTTGAGATTGCTGCAAGAGAAAAGGAGGTGAGGGGAGGGGAGGAGAGAAGAGAGTATAAAAACTAAGGAGTATAAAGTAGAAGGAGAAAAAGAGGGAGAAAAGATTCTGCAGGGATGGAAAAAGGAAGAAAGAAAAGTAGCATAAAGAAAATATGCTGATCTTTTTTCATTCATCTTCTCATATTGCTGTAGTAAGTAAAATGTTAAAAAAATTATTCTCCATCTAGTGAAGGTTTAGATATTGTACTTGTGTGATCAATTTAGAACCATTTCATTTATATTATCTTCTTTCTAGTAAAAGTACAGCATATATAACCATCTCAAACTCTGTTGGAATTGTGATGAGTAATACAAAGTGTAATATATTTTAAAAGAAAAATAAAAAAGATATTTAATCTCATGTGCGGCACCCGTAGCTCAGTGGGTAGGGTGCCAGCCACATACACCAAGGCTGGCGGGTTCAAATTGGGCCAGGCCTGCTGAAATAACAACGTCAACTGCAACAACAAAAATAGCCGGGAGTTGTGGCGGGCGCCTGTAGTCCCAGCTACTGGGGAGGCGGAAGCAAGAGAATCGCTTAAGCCCAGGAGTTTGAGGTTGCTGTGAGCTGTGATGCCTTGACAGCTTAAGACTGTCTCAAAAAAAAAAAAAAAAAAAAAAAAAAAATTTAATCTCATCCAGAATCTTCAATAGTCAATTTTTTTTTTTTTTTGAGACAGAGCCTCAAGCTCTCACTCTGGATAGAGTGCTGTAGCATCAGAGCTCACAGCAACCTCCAATTCCTGGGCTCAAGTGAGTCTCTTGCCTCCACCTCCCAAGTAGCTGGGACTACAGGCGCCCGCCACAGAGCCCGGACATTTTTTTTTTTGGTTGCAGCCATCATTGTTGTTTGGCGGGCCCAGGCTAGATTCGAACCTGCCAGCTCAGGTGTATGTGGCTGGTGCCTTAGCCAGTTGAGCCACAGGCGCCGAGCCAATAGTCAATTTCTTAAATAACAACATAGGTTAATTCAGCCATGCAAACCTAAAAAAAGCCCTAGTAATTAGTAAAAAGCAAAACTCAGATTTAAAAAAGCATAGACATTTATTTACTTGCTAAAAGTAGGAAATAAAGAAAAGAACATTTCAGTTGCCAAGAAAAAAGTAGTTCATATTCAAAGCAATACATATTATAAAATACTAAACGAGGAATTTAAATTTTTACTTATATGCTAGGTTCCCCCAAATATTTCCCCTTTATTTCACTTCTAGGTTAAACTGGATTTTTAAGGAAAAAATATTGACTTCCAAGATAATTTTTTAAATGACTATGTGTTCGATGCACCTATTTTAAACAGCTTTTTAACAAATGGATAGAATTTTATCATTTTCCAAATGGCTAACCACTTGACAAAACAAAGCAACAAAATCCTACCTCTTGATTGCACTAATGTATGCAGCTATGATTTAATAAAAAATAAATAAATAAAAACAAAATCCATGTGTGTCTCAATTATTTGAAACATCACTTTTATTAAATACTAAATGTTGACATATACTTAGGTCTATTTCTGAACCTTGTGTTCTTTCCCACTGGTCTGTTAATTCATGCACTGGTATCTCTTTATTATAATAATAGTAGCTATACAGTATAATAATATCTGGTAGTGTTACTGTACTCTCACTATTTTTTAGAGGGAAAGGGTCCCAGCTATTTTTAGATGTTTATTTTTCTATGTGAACATTATTATGAACCTCCTAGTAGAAAAAAAAGAACTTGGCATTTTTTATTAGGATTGCATTAAATTTATACATTAACCTAAGGAGAACAGAAATCTTTAAAATATTGAATCAGCCTACCCAATAATAAGAAATGTTTTCCACTTGTTTAAATCTATTACACACTTTTGTCTTTCAGAAGTGTTTCAAAGTTTTCATCTTAACAGTTTATACATTTCCTGTAACGCTTATTCTCAGCTATATTATCTTTTCTTGTTGCTATTGTAATACAGTTTTCAAAAAAATTTTCTGTTTATTGGTTGTGATATAGAGATTATTGATTTTTATTTTTCAAAGGTCACTTTGATGCTAAGGTTGAAATGTGGCACAATCATAGCTCACTGCAGCCTGGAACTCCTGGGCTCAAGCAATCCTCCCACCTTAGTCTCTCGAGTAGCTGGGATTACAGCGAGGTCACCATATGCAGCTAAGATTATTAATTTTCATATATTAATTGCATATCCCCTAATATACTGAATTCATTTGTTGCCTTGAGTTAATTTTATCAATAACTCTCCGAAATTTCTCAAGGCATATTAGTATATCATCTGTAAATGAGATACTTGGTTTTTTTTTTATGGCTGGGGCTGGGTAGTTTTATATTGTTTTTAATTCTTATGCTTCTGATTGCTTTCTCTTATCTAAATTCAGATAAATTAGATAAATGCTAACATCTCTAAATAGTAGTAGAGATAATAAGAAACCTTGCGTTTTATGGGAATGTTTCTCATTTCTCATTAAGTAGCCATGTAAATGTACATATGCATGCAAACATATATACATACATGTGCATACACATGCTTATGTATACACTTATTATATATAAAGGTAGTATATATCAATTTCTATTTTCTTGAGTGTTTTCATTTGAAGTAAGCAATTAAATTTGTCAAAGTCTGTTTCAGTATCTGTGGATGATTTTTTACACATCAGTTTTTCACACTATTTTCATCAGTTTTTCACACTGTATTTTTCATTAATACAGTGACTATATTAATGAATTGCTAAATTTAAACTATTTTTGCAATCCTGAAATAAAACTCTACTGGTCATGAGGTATTTTTCTTAATACCTCTTAATGTGAAATTGAATTCTGTTTGATAATATTTTATTTAGAATTTTTTGGCCAGGTGCAGTGCTCACGCCTGTAATCCTGGCAATCTAGGAGGCCAAGGCAGGTGGATTTCTTGAGCTCAGGAGTTTGAGACCAGCCTGAGCAAGAGTGAGACCTTGTGTCTACTAAAAAATAGAAAAAACTAGCCAAGCCTTGTAGGGGGTAACTGTAGCCTCAATTACTCAGGAGGCTGAGGCAAGAAGATCATCTGAGCCCAGGAGTTTGAGGTTGCTGTGAGCTATGATAACGCAATGGCACCCTGCTCAGGGTGACAGAGTGAGACTCTATCTCAAAAAAAAAAAAAAAGAAAAAGATAAAGAATTTTTTTTTTTTTTGTGGAGACACAGTCTCACTCGATCGCCCTTGGTAGAGTGCTGTGGCGTAACACTGCTCACAGCAACCTCCAACTCCTGGGCCTAGGTGATTCTCTTGCCTCAGCCTCCTGAGTAGCTGAGACTACAGGCGCCCGCCACAATGCCCGGCTATTTTTCTGTTTTGTAGTTCGGCCGAGGCTGGGTTTGAACCCGCCACCTTCGGCACATGGGACCAATGCCCTACTCACTGAGCCACAGGCGCCGCCCAAGATAAAGAATTTTTTGCATTAATATTCATAAGTAATAATGATCTTTAATTTTATTGTTTTGCGACTGGTGCAGTGGCTCATACCTGTAATCCTAGCACTCTGGAAGGCCGCGGCAGGTGGATTACTTAAGCTCAGGAGTTCGAGACCAGCCTGAGCAAGAGTGAGACCCCATCTCTAAAAATAGCTGGGCCTTCTGGTAGGAGCATACAGTCCCAGCTACTTGGGAGGCTAAGGCAAGAGGATTGCTTGAGTCTAAGAGTCTGAAGTTGCTGTGAGCTATGATGCCATAGCCCTCAACCCCAGGGCAACTAAGACTCTGTCTCAAAAAAAACAAAAAACAAAAATATTTACTGTTTTGTGCTAACTTTTTAAAACTTAAATTTTGTTTTAATAAATTAATTGTAATACTTATCATTCTACTACCTTTTTTAAGATTATTGAATACTGCTATATTCTCAAAGTTTTAACAATTGGAAATTTTCTATGCTCTGGAAGAATTTGAACACCAAGGAGATTATCTGCTTTTTGAAGATTTGATAAAACCTCCCCTGTGAAACTATCTGGGCCTGCTGCTTGCTTTACTGTGGATGAAGTTCTTATATAATATTCTCAGTCAGATGTGACTAAGAATAATGACACCCGTAATCCCAGCAGTTTGAAAGGCCAAGGCAGGAGTTCAAGACCAGCTTCAGTGATATAACAATGCCTAATCTCTACAAAAAAATTTAAAATCATCTGGGCATGATGGCATGCACCTACAGTCCAAACTACTTGGTAGACTATGGCAGAAGGATTATCTGAGCCCTGGAGTTCAAGGGTGAAGTGAGCTATGATTGCACCACTGCACTCCAGCATTGGAAGCAGAGCAAGACCTTATCTGACAATAAAGAAACAAAAAATTTTAACTTTTATTAGAAAAAAAAAATTACTTCTTCAGTAGAAGTAGTAATCTGAAACAAAAAAATGCCAATCTGTCATCTCTTCTTTAAACCTCAAACACTTCTGTGCTACTGTAGCTTTCTAATCGTATGGGCTTAGCATACCTGATTTTTATATAAGGTCTCCTTCAAGCTTGTAAGAGCATGAATACGAACATCTACATTTTCGTGTTGAATTGCCTTCATGGATAGCTGAAGAGTTGTTTGAAGATCAGTACTCTCAGAGGTCTCCTACATGAAGGACACAGAAAGACATACCTTATTGAGTTTGTTTTTTATTTTTTGTAGAGACAGAGTTTCACCTTATTGCCCTCGGTAGAGTGCCGTGGCGTCACACAGCTCACAGCAACCTCCAACTCGTGGGCTTAGGCGATTCTCTTGCCTCAGCCTCCCGAATAGCTGGGACCACAAGCGCCTGCCACAACACCTGGCTACTTTTCTGTTTTGCAGTTCAGCTGGGGCTGGGTTTGAACCTGCCACCTTCGGTATATGGGGCCAGCGCTCTACTCAATGAGCCACAGGTGCCACCCTTAATTGAGTATTTTAATAACCATTTCCAAAGTCCTGAATTTCCCTATATAATTATCATTAGTTAAATTATACTCTAAAAAAATTAGTTTTAAGAAATAATGAAATTTCCTTGTACACTATATGTTATTTTTAATGATTTTCTAGGAAAAGGATTTCATTCTAAAATTTTTAGGCCTGGAGAAAAATTTTATCCTAACTAAATAGGAATTTTTTTATTTAAAATAAATGCTTCTTGAGAAGAAGTACAGGCTGTCCTTAATTTACAGAGAGCTACTTAGTTTTCTTGAACCAGGTCTACAGACTATGTAAGTAATTTACTTCTTTCTTTTACTACCTAAGATCAAGTACCCCACTTTCTGCCCCAAAGTGCTATGAAATCACCATTAATAATTTCATAATTTCAGAGAGGTTACAATTAACCTATAGTTCAAATACTGGAACTATATATTATTCTCCTTCTAAAGCTCAGGAATCAACTTAGATCTGACATTTGTATACAAGGGTTTGTAGCACAACAAACTAGAATCATCCCACAGCTTTTCTTTCTTCTCTCAGGGCATTTAGTATGACAGTTTCTTCTGGGGACTGCAAGTCAGGACACTGACCTGGGTAATAAAAGCACAAAACTGCACAATTCTTTGCACTTTGTTCTACCTAATGCTATTATATCTTTAATCTAACTGGTAAAACTTGCCTCCAAAAGTCAAAATTCATGGTAGCATTATCTACTCACTGAGAATTAGCTATCAGAATAGAACTGTATTATCCCTAGATATGATTCTAAAGTCATTTTTGCTTTCTATGGGGTAGTGAAGTTTTCTTTAGTTAGCTGTGAGGAATTTGGGTGAGAGTTTCTTTCATCTTTGCTGTATTAAATAGAACATGGTTAATTATTACTGACAGAGATCAAATTAAGGTTGGGTTTAGTGTAAGAGAATGAAATTATTTAGCACTTATTTACAAACATTTACAAGTTCTGGATTTCGAGACTAAGGTTTACATAATGAGAACATTAGTATTCTTATTTATAAACTTAGCATAGTTTTCAAGATAGTACATAGTTTTAAGAGTCCCTACAGAACTCATTCAAAGCAGGAAGATTTTTTTTTTTTTGAGACAAAGCCTCAAGCTATCACCCTGGATAGACTGCTATGGCATCACAGCTCACAGCAACCTCCAATTCCTGGGCTCAAGCGAGTCTCCTGCCTCCACCTTCCAAGTAGCTGGGACCACAGGTGCTCACCACAACACCTGGTCATGTTTTGGCTGCAGCTGTCATTGTTGTTTGGCTGGGCCAGGCTGGATTCAAACCCGCTAGCTCAGGTGTACGTGGCTGGCACCTTAGCCCATTGAGCCACAGACGCCGAGCCAAAAGCAGGAAGATTTGAATTGATACATTAATATCATTTTGTATTAATGATCTCCTAAACCACAAATAAAAAGTTAAATACCTTTCTGTATTCTTGGAGAACTGCTTTTATCTTTTTTAATTCCGGATGATCAGGTAAAAAATATATTTCATGAAGAAAATCTTGCACAGCATCCCTAATAGTTGGAATAAAAAAAATTATTTGCCAAGAATATGAATACTAAAAAAAAGTAAAGTAAAAGTTGAAACTGAGTCTGACTTAACTTATACTTCCACATTACCAACAGTAATCCAACACATTGATACATAAAAATTCAATTAAAAAGTTACAACTTTTATTACCAGCTTCAGTTATAATACCTGTTTTCAATTATGAGGTAGTGAAAGATAGCTGTAGTTTCTTTAGGCTGGATGTGTATAAGCGGTAACAATGCTACTATTACATGACTGAGAAGGGAGCCTAGATAAGCGTGATCCAGGCAACGAACAAAGCAGTCCCAAGCTCTATGTGAAAAAACAAATAAAAATTAGATCCCATTATTTGTATTATTTGTAACCTCCATCAATTAGTTACTAGGTGAAGAAACAATACAGAAACAATAGATAAAAAGGTAGCTTTAAAACTGGACTAAAGATCAGTACTGTAAATTCAAATAAAGTGATTTACAAATTATATCAAGTCAAAAAACGCAAGGTGACAAGACTCTGTTTCTACCAAAATTTTTTTAAATCCCCAAATTAGCTAGGCATGATGGTGTTTCCTATAATCCTAACTACTCATGAATTTGATGCAAGACAATTACATGAGCCCAGGAGTTGAAGGCTGCAGTGAGCTATGATTGTGCAAGACTCTGTCTCGGAAAAAAAAAAAAAACGGTACAGGAAAAAAGTGTTCTAGAGCTCAAAATGGAAAAAAAGAATGTGTGTGTGTATATTTTGTTTATACTTTTAAAAACAGAATATATATCGGGAGGCTGAGGCAAGAGAATCGTCCAAGCCCAGGAGTTGGAGGTTGCTGTGAGCTGTGTGACGCCACGGCACTCTACTGAGGGTGATAAAGTGAGACTCGGTCTCTACAAAAAAAAAAAAGAAACAGAATATATAACTATTAACAAAAATGAGTGCCTATCAGAAATGCAACTTGTTAGATAAATTTGATTTTGGGACTATACAAGTGTTTTTTGTGATTTTTAAATTAAATAGAGAAAAAGAGCAATCCTAAAAATTTTTTAAAAACTGAAATAAGTAGCAACTTGTTGGCACATACACACAGAAAATAATGACTTCATGTGACTTTAAAGACACATATTCCGACTATACCTCTCTAACAGGATACATTTTAAAGACAAAAAGAACATCCAAGGAGCTTAAACTGCATTCAATAGTCCTACTCTTCGCAGTAATACTGAAATTGTCATTTTTACATTACTATATCTATACACAGAAAGAAAAATTAAGTAAATATGCTATTATAAATCATTAGGAACAAATATAGAGCATTACTAAAGTATAAAACCAAAGACTTATGTCAAAACTATGTACATTTTTAAATTGAAAATATAAACTCATATTTTTTTCCTCTTGTAAAATCATACACATTTTCTAGTATCTGTATTCACTTAAGCCTTAGAAGCAATGATAACTCAGTAGCAACAAGTAGGCCTAAAGAGTGCCTAAACTGGGAATTAATCTGGGCTTAAAGGAATGAGAGCCCCTTGAGGAAATTGCTGATTCTGGATCGGGGCAGGAAATGTATAAGAAAAGCCTAGGACATTTTCTCCTGCCAGAAAACAGAGAATCTATAAAAGATTACTGGGGTCATGTCAAAAGTCAAAGGCACCAACTTAAAGGAGTTTCTATTGGCTTTAGATGGAACACTTCCAGCAATAAAAGAAAAAATTAGTGATTTTAAGGGTTAAAATTCACCCAACTTTTAAAAAGCTGAGTAATCGGCTTGGCGCCTGTGGCTCAGCGGGCTAAAGCGCCAGCCACGCACACCTGAGCTGGAGAGTTCGAATCCAGCCTGGGCCTGCCAAACAACAATATCGGCTGCAACCAAAAAATGGCCGGGCGTTGTGGTGGGCACCTGTAGTCCCAGCTACTTGGGAGGTGGAGGCAAGAGACTTGCTTGAACCCAGGAATTGGAGGTTGCTGTGAGCTGTGATGCCACAGCACTGTATCCTGGGTGACAGCTTGAGGCTCTGTCTCAAAAAAAAAAAAAAAAAGCTGTGTGATCAAAATGATACAAAAAAAGGAGAAAATTTTTACCAGAGCTTGCTGGGGCACAAACCTTTATTCTGCAAATTGGCAACTGAATGGAATGTTGAAGTTATTTATCTTGTGTATCCTATATGAACTATGTTTCAGGGTAGCTAAAAATTTTTTTCTTCTTCTTTTTTAGAGAGCTAGTCTCACTATGTTCCCAAACTGGCCTCAAGCCCCATAGCTCAAGCCATCCTCCCATTTCAGCCTCCCGGCTAGCCAAATTTTTTATGAGGAAGTTTATTCTATTTTAAAAAGAATTCCATCAATAGATCCAAAAGGAACAATAAAATTAGAAAAAGACTATTTTTTTCACATGGAATGAAATAATGGACTTAGACAATGTTCATTAACTAATGTTAAAGCCCTTGAATGAAAGATTAATGAGAACTTTATAATACGAGAATTTGTGTTAATAAAATCTAAACCTACAGATTAGTCTTACCATAATTAAAAGTGGACAACCAGATATTATGTGGCTCATGTTGTGAGACAACAGAAGCACAAAGACTCACCTATGAACAATTTTTCATAACAAATTGAAACTAAATCTAATCAAGTATATATATATACCCACCAGTTTATATAGAAAAAACAGAAAGAGAAAAAAGATAGAAGGGTAAGTTAATCAGCCAAATCTTATACCCACAAATCTTAACAACCTAAAAGAAATAAAATGTGTAAAGAGCAGATTTAAGGGGAGGGGGGCTATTTAGAAGAAATACTTAGGAGACTGAACAACCCCTTAAGTTTGTGGATTTGTGCTATATTAATTTTGTTTAGATTCTGATTCAAACAAACCTTTTCTTTTGGAAAAGCATCTTTGAGACAACTGAAGGAAATGTGAATGTGGGCTGAGCTTTAGATGATATTAGATGTTAAGTATATTAATTCATGATTTTTTTTGGTTTTATTACTTTTTTTTTTTTGAGACAGAGTCTCACTATGTTGCCCTCAGTAAAGTGCTGTGTCGTCACAGCTCGCGATTCTCTTGCCTCAGCCTCCCAAGTAGCTAGGACTATAGGTGACCGCCATATTGCCCAGCTATTTTTTTTTTCATGTCAGACAGGTAATGTGCCAACGTCCTAACAAGATTTGTGGGAGGCATATCTCACCCATGCACATGAAAACCCAATCATCACGCTTATGAACTACAAAACGATCTCGCCCAACTATTTTTTGTTGCAGTTGTCATTGTTCTTTATCTGGTCTGGGCCAGGTTCGAACCTGTCAGCCTTGGTGTATATGGCTAGTACAATAACCACTGTGCTACAGGTGCCAAGCCTTTTTTTGGTTTTATTTATGAGACAGTCTCACTCTGTTACCCTGGGTAGAGTGCAGTGGTGTCATTAGCTCATAGCAACCTCAAACTCTTGGCCTCAAGTGATCCTCTTGCCTCAGTCTCATTAGCTGGGACTATAGGTACCCGCCGCCACGCCCAGCTAGTTTTTCTATGTTTAGTAGAGATGAGGTCTCCATCTTGGTCAGGCTAGTTTCCAAGCTGAGCTCAAGCAATCCACCACCTCGGCCTTCTAGAGTGCTAGGATTATAGGTGTGAGCTGCTGCACCTGGCCTTCATGATGGTTATTTTTTTTTTAATGCCCTTATCCATTAGATACATCTTAAGTACTTATATGTACAACAATATGATTCTGGGATTTTCTTCAAAATACTCCAACTAACAATAAAAAAGGTAAGATCAATAAAATAAATAAGATTAGCAATGTTGATAACTTCCAAGGTTGGGAAATAGGTTATGTAGAGGTTCATTAATAATTCTCTTATTTCTGTAGTAAAACATTTTTAAAGGTAAATATATTCTCTTTTCAATACAAATAGATTTTACTACCCTAATTATTTAAAGTTTGAATTTAATTTGCCTCAAAGAGATAAAAAGTCAAGTTAGTGTTACTAGGAAATGCAAAAAATTAATGAATTCAGGCTGTCATTTACCTGCAACACAATTCAGGAAAATCATCTTTGAATCGAAGGCCAGTTCTCAGTGTGGTCATCATCTTCACTCTCACAGAACTCACATGTTTGGGTCCCATTAACTTCATCAAGGACATCAAACTGTTCAAGGCCTAGAAAGTTAATTAGTGCTTTGTTTAAAAAGCCTATAAACAACTTGTCAGAAGCAAATAAGCCTTAAGGACAAGTGCTTCTCATTCAAGTCACAAGGTGTCACCTACTCTCAAACAACACTAAAGGTCTAATAAAGGTTGGCCAATTAATTTGCCCAACTTCTTATGTGGGAATTATGAAGTTGAAAAATACAAGTTGAGTTCTGATCGTTTCTTTTTCCTTGAAGGTGATTTGATATTTTGGTCAAGTTGTCCTCTAAAACAGTAAATTCTGAAATTTACTAAAGATAAAATGCATACTGTTTGATTTTATTCAGATCTACCCCAAACTCCTACATAGCACATATATAAACCAAACTGAATTAAAATCATTTGAATTTGAAAGCCTTGTAAAAATTTTTGAAGTAAATGGAATATCTCACAATGATCAACAGTTAAACAAGTACATACCAACAGGGGGAGGTGTCAGGGACTGACCCCACTGGGGTTGTTTTTGGTGTGTGTTTAATACAGAGTTGTGGTTTCACCTTTTTGTTATTAGATTCTAATGCACCCATCCCTAACACTTTCACACATCAGCACTCTTGGATCACTGATTCTTGACACTTAAAAAAAATAGTTCTTTACACTTATCGTGCAGTCTCTTACAAAAAAAGCTGGTGCTCTATTTTTTTCTAAGTGTTCTTCATAGTGACGTTAGTAAGCAGTGTATTTGTATTTGGTGAAGATCAGGCATGTATGACTGAAAATACAAAATATCTTAAAATTCCATAAACCCATTTGTGTCAAGGAATGACTTACCTTTTTTTCCTTTTGATACAGACATAAACATGGCAAAGAGGCAATATAATTTGTCGGTAGCTGAGATAGAAGAAGCAATGATCATGTCAGATTTTGAAGGAAATAATAATTCAGATAGTTAACAAGAAAATTTGTAGAGTTAGAACGTGAAATTATTTGTTTTGAGGCAAAAAGTAAAGAGGAAGAAGATGATGATGACAATGGAGAAGAAATGCAAAATCTGGAGCCCAAGAGAAGAAGACCATGCCTAGTTGTAAAGATAGAGCAGCCTACAGCTCCTCTAAAAATAGAGCAGACAATATCATTAATAATATAGAATTTATAGCCAATAAAGGATTAGGGGAGATAACAATTGGCTAATATTGTAAGAATTCAACCAGGAGTAGAACCCAAAACTCCATTGGATGCTTTCCAACTACTTACTGATAATGAAACTGTGGATGTAATTATCAAGTTTACAAACCAGAAACTGCATCTAATCAAAGAGTTATGTAAGGAAATCTGGTGATTTCACGAAATAACCAATATCTAGGACTAACTGAAATTTCCTCTGAATTGCGGTATGTACTAGCAAAATAAAGACAATATCCAAGATCTTTTCAGTGAGGAAAATTTTCCAGTTTACTGTGCTATGTTTTCAGAACACAGAACGTGACTCCTACTAAAATGTCTATGTTTCAATGATACTACAACACATGAAGCTTATAGATAGCCTGGTATGTTTACTCCAGTTCAAGAGCTTTGGAATATGGTTATAAATAAGCTGTCACTTTCCTACAATCCTCACAAGTCTGTCACTATTAAAGAGGAACTGGTATCTTCCCTCAGGCATTGTCCACTCAGACTTTACATACCAACTAAACCTGGGAAGTCTGGAATTGCACTGAATCTTTTATGTGATTCTTCTGCAAATTACTGATTTATAGCAGAGCCATCTGTAAGGAAACCAGAGACCCTTCTGAGAAACTTCAATAGTGGCTCTAAGATTACAAAAGTACTGATTCAGAACTGTCATTTGGATCAGTCTGGAAGAAATGTTAGCATGGACAGGAAGTTTACCTCAAGCTTTAGATTTCCTTCTAAAGACTATAACCACACTTGGTGCTGTTCACAGTGATAAAAGGGAACTGTTTCTAAAACTCAGATCAGCATTGATATAAAACTTTCTATCTGGTACAATGAGATGTACTTTCTCTCCCTATGTGACATTAGTAAATTGTGCTCCTGAGACAGGAAAGGCAATTACAGGCAATTACACACAGCATGAGGATATGAAAGTGGCGGATAACAAGCCTGAAGTAATCCACTTTTATAATACTATTAAAACAGTGTTGACACACTTGATAAGTGCTTGAGAACATATTCCCGTAGCAGAGGAACTTGACACTCACTGGCCCCTGGCAATTTTCTTTAACATCATAAACATCACAACATACAATTTGTATATGATTTTTCAGAAAACTAACAGCCACCAATTGTAGCTTCACTTTAAGAAACAACTGGTAAGAAAACACTTTTTGAAAGATTTGGCACAATAGCTCTGTGAAGAAACCAGGTGTGACCAAAACATGCATTGTTCTCCACAAAAAATATGCAATTGTAATGCATCTTTGTGGACACAAGAGCAATCAAGGACAAGGAGCAGTGACAAGAGGAATGGTTCATACCGAACCAAAAGGAATAGTTACAAGACAAGCAGTGAAATGCTTTTCAAAAAGAAATCACTGCTACCTTTGTCCCTGTTGGAGAGACTGGAAGTTTATGAAGGCACGTAGTGAATGCAGCAAATACATCTGTCCCAGCCACACATCAAAAGAATAGGGCCAGGTGCAGTGACTCATACCTACAATCCCAGCTCTCTGGGAGGCCGATGTAGGTGGACTGTAGAGCCCAGGAGTTCAAGACCAGCCTGAGTAAGATCAAGACCCTGTCTATAGAAAAAACTAGCTGAGTAGGTACCTATATAGTCCCAGCTACTCAGGAAATTGAGGTAAGATGATTGCTTGAGCCTAAGAGTTTGAAGTTGCTGTGAGCTATGACAACACTATAGCACTCTACCCCAGGGTGGCAAAGTGAGACTGTCTCAGAAAAAAAAAAAGAAAATATACTAAAAAGAACATGCAGAGAATACATAGCCAAACACCAAAAGAAGAAAATATAATGAAAAGAACACAAAGAGAATGTGATTAAAGTAGTATACAATGGTATGCAAAATACATGGGTTTACTGCAAAATCATAGTACTATTTATTCTGGGGTCAGTGAGTGACCCCCATTGGTGTTCATTTGGTGCCAAAATGGCACTGGTATGCAATTGCTGTGGAAAGTTTTGTCCTAATGATACTAAATTCAAGAAATAACTAATAATATACTCAGAAAGTAAAACATGTGAAACACAGAACCAGACCTGTTATCAATAGCTCTAGATTCTAATGAAGGGCTAAATACATTTTCTGGTCAACCTTAATTATGTGCCAAAATGTGCAAACTCTTTTTGGTTTTCAACAGAAACTGTACTTTTCTTAGATTCAACATCATTCTCTCACTTGGGATAACAATTGGGATAACAATAAGAAAAGCCATATAGATAGAATAGTAATTGCTTAAAAGATTAAATTTACTAGTTGACATCAGTTGCTAGTTGGCATTTGTTGGTAAAATCTGCAGAGCTTAATATTATATAATGTCTTTCTTAGTTCTTTTTTTTTTTTTTTTTTGTAGAGACAGAGTCTCACTTTATCACCCTGGGTAGAGTGCCGTGGCGTCACACTGCTCACAGCAACCTCCAGCTCTTGGGCTTAAGGGATTCTCTTGCCTCAGCCTCCCTAGTAGCTGGGAC